>JAEQBH010008445.1:0-97910 GCA_016808115.1 Tetrastigma voinierianum | reverse complement strand
GAACAAGAATACAAGAATGTTGGTGTAATACTAGTATAAGATCCGAATACAAGAATAAGTTCCCTAATACAAGTATAAGATCCGAAATACAAGGAATAAGCTCCGTATCATTAATTATAGTGTAAGATCCCATATACAAGTATATGCTCCTCAGAATATAATTATAAGTTCCGTAAGACAAGTATATGCTCCGTAATACAAGTATAAGATCCGTAATACAAGTATAAGATCTGAAATACAAGAATAAACTCCGTAATACAATTATAAGATCCGATATACAAGTATATGCTCTGTAATACAAGTATAAGATCCGTAAGACAAGTATAAGTACAAGTCCAATATATATGTCCTTTGAGAAATCTGAATAAGTATGTGTCTTTCAAGAGGATAGCACAAGTATATGTCCGAATGAGATAAGCATAAGTATGTGTCCTAATGAGATAAGCAGGCAAGTATGGTGTATAGTCTGTAAGATCACATACGAGGAAATCTATATAAGCATGTGACTTACGGAGATAAGTATAAGTATGTGTCCCACGGGAGATAAGTAACATATGTATCCTCACTTCGAAGATTGGAATAAGAATAAGTCTACCATAAGTGAAAGTTCTGAGTAAGTATAAGATTATTATAAGTATAAGTTTAGTACCGTATACTAGATATCTGAACAAGCATAAGTTAGTTACAAGGATAATTATGCATGTAAATGTGTTATATAATCATGAATATTCCATATCCTGCATCATATATGTTTATCATGATCCAAAGATAAATGCATGTGTACCAAGATAAGTTAGTAAGATATTTCCCACTAAGCGTAAAGCTTAGCACGGTTTTAATCCGTGTAGGTACAAAGGAGACATCTCGCTGATTCTTCCTCCCATGTACCAGCCACAAGACACTAGTAAGAGTTCATCACAGCTGATCACTATATGGAAATGTATAGTTTTTTTTGTATATGTAAATGGGACTCAGGACTGTATGTATGTGACACTGTAAACACCACTATGATGGTAGTTTTATTTTGTATTTTTGTATACGATATGTTGATATAGTTATAAGACTTGACATACCAACGCCCGATAAAGCAGTAAAGAGTCCCACCCAAGATACGCCTCGCGCCTTGAAACCGGCCCTGATCCGCCATCTCGAGTCGACCGAATCGGGCGTGACATAGTTTTCGCGAGATGATTCCAAACGAGCAGTTCGCTTTCATCATCCGAGATCTAGAAAATTCTCGATTTTCAACCTAAATTATCGCTTACCTATTTTTTCAAAAAAATGGAATTTTCTCGGGTTTTACAGAGATTGTTCATGATCTTTCTCCATAGGAACATGATCTAGAAAATTGTCACTCCCACTTACTTCACTGACCTCAAGATCTTCCATTTCATAGAAATGAGTATCCCTATCTATCTCACCTTATCCCGGAAAGTCCTCTTCTAAGAATACGACATCTCGTGACTCAATTTCTATTACACTTCCATTTATATCTTCCCCTAAGAAGATATATCCTTTGGAGGACTTTGAGTATCTTATGAAGATAATTCCTTCCTTGCATCTCAAGCTTCCATATTCATGAGAAAGATTATGAACATAAGCTTCGCACACCCCCATGGGGGCATAACATTCAAATCAGGTGTTGTACCTTTCCATACTTCATACGGAGTGAAAGGAACAAACTTAGATAGAACTCTAGCTAGAATGCAGTCGCAATCACAAGGCATCCCCTAAAAGGAGATTACGGCAACTTCGCTTGTGCCATCATTGACTCCACTACGTCTCAAAAGGGTCAGACGATTCTCTCACCCACATACCATTTTGTTGTATGCAAGGAATGGTCACCAAGCCTAGCTTACATACCCTTTTCAACACAATATGCTTTAATAGGTCGATAGATATTCACATCCCTATTTGTCAGAATATTTGATTTTTGTGTTTAATTGATTCTCAACCAATGTACTATATCTTTTGAAGCAATCCAATGCTTCAAATCTATGGGAGATTAAATAAACGTGACCGAATCACGTGAAATCATCTATAAAAGTGATGAAGTATTGAGCTCCATGTCTGTCTCACATTCATCACAAAATGCTCCGAGTGAATAAGCTCTAAAGGAAAACATGCTCTCTTGGCTTTACCAAAAGGCAATCTCGTTGCCTTTCCTGCCATGCATTGCTCACATACCTGCAAATCTATCTTATCTATAGATCCCAAAAGACCAGCTTTAGCTAATCTCTTTAGACGGTCCTACCTTATGTGTCCCAACTTGGCATGCCATTTAACATCATTCACAGAAGAACTACTACTTGAATTTAAGTGGATTAAAAACAAATGTGGTTTTACTGGATTGAATAGTATCTAATACAATAAACCCGTCTGATAGAAATCCACACCCATAAACTATGTTGTCCAATACCTTAACATAATCTTGTTCAAATACAATTTTAAAACCAAGCTTAACCAAAGCTACAACAGAAACAAGATTTCGACGAACTTCCGGCTCAAAAAGCACATCATGGAGATAGAAAGTGAGGTCTTTCCACATCAACAATTTGCACGTGCCAATTCCAAGCACGTTTGTTGATGTGTTATTTCCCATGTAAATGCTCCTACTTCCCTTCTCGTAACCGCCTCCAAATCTACATATGCATTGCATCCCGTGCTATGTGGTCGGTAGTTAAGCCGAGTCAACAATTCAATAAGGAATGTACCACAACATTAAGAAACTACTAACAAATGCACTATGGAAATGAATTTGGTCATATATTACCTTTGGCTCATTGCAATCAGGAGCAAAGTGACTAGGCTTCCCACAATTGAAGCAATTCATGTTCCTGCTTTGCTTTCCTACACGCTTTCCACGCTTGCGCTTATTTCCACTTAGATTAGTCTTGTTTCCTCCCTTCCTAGGCTTGAAACCTTTCCCTTTTCATTTCTTTAGTCCTGTGCCGGAAGATCCAACCTTGTTAGATTCAATCATATAAGCCTGTCCACTAGACTTATCAACGAGAAGATGATCCTTCTCTAACTCTACATGTCATGTGACATCATCAAAAGTTTTGATATTGTCGTTATGGGTAAGGTTTATCCCGAGATGTCACCCTGCCATGGAAGAGAATGATTACAACTTGCACCTCGTTGTCTTATCGGCTAACTCATGGCCATCACTCACCGACAAAGGAGGTTTTGCCTCATGATATGATTCAACTAGCTTCTATAAGCGCCAAATTTAGAGTTGGTCGACGCGCAACCTAGTGGTTGAAGTACCACCAAATTGTATCTTGATAGCGTCTCAGAAGGCCATGGCTGAGCGATTATTTTCAAAGTGCAGCATTAGATCATTTCTCATGCTGCTCAGCATTAAAATGCGAGCAACTCTATCCTTGTGCTTATATGCTTGATATGCTTCCATATCTCACCTGTGTTGGGTAGTCGTTCCATGCTCAGGCTCAACCATGAACTGCGTGATTGTCTCCAGCATGTCCTTTTCTTCCAAGAGGTGCTGAATCTTATGATGTTAAACATCATAGTTTTTGTCATTGAGTTTGTCCCCCCGTTCAAATCAACAACCACGTTCGAGGAAACATTTCAATCCAAATAGAGAAAATCGACTTAGCACACCATAATCTAGTGACCCATAACATGTCACAGTTCTAAATTAAATAACAAAACTTAGTCTTGTCGTGAGAAACAAAAGATTATCATATCGAGACTAATCATATATCTTAACATAACCTCGCTTAATACTGTTAAATTTAAACTGCACCAATGATTTTATTAGGAGAGACATACTCAATTCTCAAACTGGACATTCCATGAAACCATATATCTATTACGTTAAACATGTTCTAATCCTTTCCAACTCAATCATCAACAGGATTAGATATTCTCTTCGTAAAATTCTTCCATGTCAATGTCTTAGACATTTTATTCATCCATGGAATGAATTCATGAACCTGCTAGATCGCCTAATATTGCTCAGATTTGGCACTCCAAGCTCGATTCAACTCACTTACACATATCACAAGTTAAGTCACTTTTTTTTTTCTACAAGCGCCTTTCTCTTGCTCTTATGAATCAAAGATCCATATTTGTTGTTCACTAACAACCTATAATGCTCATTGTATTGAGATATGGAAGTCCATATTTAAGGACATCAAGCGTGAATATATGTACATCCGGTTAATAAGTTGGATCTTTCTTATATTCACACAATCGCTCCAAAGCGATTATCATGTGATCGCTTCAATGGCTATATAAGTCGAGAAAATATTAAAGATCTCAAGCTTTATATACTTCTATCTACAACTGCTGCTCCATACATGTATTGAACAATTAGATGAAATAAATCATTCAACATCTTATCTAAGCCAAGCTTCAATCAACATGCACTAAGTCACAATAATATATATTCATACTTCTAAAAATATTAAATGTAAACTCTTCATGCTCTGAAAGGTGTTCATTGAATGTGAAATTCTTAAAAAACAAAATTTTAAAAATCTTATTGAAAACGGAGTCCGAATGAGGTCAAATGGGCCGCCAAAGTTCGCCAATGATAGTCAAAGCCGCCATAAAGCTATTTGACACGCCAAGATGTGGTCGTGGTGCCATTGCCATCTGAATTACAACATCATCAGTCAAACACCACACTAGCATATGAAGGTCAAACAGATGCCACATCAATGTTTGACTATATCGTCCGCAGTCAAACACCACATCATCAAGGGGTCTTGATAACACTGGGGCCAGGCATCCGCCACAGCCACATGGTGCCAACTTTACCAATAAAAATTAAAATTGGCTTTTCCAAAAAACTTGAAAAATCGTAAACAAATCAACCAGAACTCAAAATTACAAAAAAAAAGCGCGGAAGTAGTCTCGACAAGATCTTCCATCCATACCAAATTTGCATAAAAATCGACACAAAAAAACAAAAAAATTTATGTTTATTTTCTCTTTGTTTTTTTTCAAAACAAATTCGATGCACAAAGAGCACCATACCGTCTAAAACCAATGTAAGATATCAGGCTGTAGAGGAAATAAAATTATACTTACTTGTTGAAGCATAGAACTCGGTTTCTTCAATGCATCAGGCGAGAATCAGATAACTTTTCATAATTTGTTTTGAGTTTTACGAACACCCTTTCAATATCTCTGTTTTTTCAAAATGGTTTTTCAAATGTGAGAGGTCTTCTATATCAGGGAGATGATAGAATTTCCAACCTTTTTTTTCACCAACCTTGAAAGGTATCTCAGGTTCCTGTATTTATAGGAACCTAAGATCACTTTTCAGGGAGACACATCCCTTAGATGTGTCTCAGACATGGTTGGGTCAAGCCCACTTGGGCGATCCATACCCATAATCCAACAAGAATAAAATAAAGAGCAATTCTATTTACACCCCATCTATTTCTCTCTACACCCCATTAGAGAGATGGGGGTGAAAACATGGGTGTATGATATATGGGGTGTAGAGAGAAAAAATTGGGTGTAAATAGACTTCTCTAGAAATAAACCCATTAAAGATCCGTGAAGTAGGGAAATTCCTCGTTATTAGACTTGTTCGGATCTTTGGTTTGTTTATTTATTTTTTATTTTTGATCTCTTTGTGTTTCTGATGAAGCTTAGCTTCCTTATATAGGGTTATGTGATGGCCACTACGTGGCTTTCTTTCCAAGAGGCTACACCAACACATGATTGCTTATGACAAGGTGACCCACTTGTCCGTGGCTAGACGACGCCACCCGGGTTAACTCTTGTCAACTCAAGAGCATGGTGGTTTCTGGTTTTTTCGGTGGGTGTTTCCTGATTTGCCGTCTTGCTGAGCGGCTAACATTGACGGTATTAATGGCGATGGATATCAAACTGTGACGGCCGCCTAACAGTTATTTGAGTGTGCTACTTGCTGAGACAACTTAGGATCATGATTGTCCCAGTTCGCCCGTATCCCGTTAACACGTGCCTGGTCCAAAAGGCTTCTTTGGTTCGCGGTTTTATTTCCTGGGACGTGAGCGACTACCCCTTCACCCATTAATCTCCAAATCTCACTCAATAAAACTCATATCCTTATTCCCTGAATCTAAAAATTCTCTCTCTTTTTATCGATTAAATATCACACCCCATCAAAGTTTATACGCTAACATGTACATAGTAGCAAGATATCCTCTGTTTTTCCCATTCTTCAGGTCCTCACAACCCACCGATTTCAAATAACAAACAGAAACCTAAAAACGATTTCAAGAAAACGTAAACAAATGAAAAAATCTTCATAGTGAATGAATCTAAACTACCACTTAATACGAAAAGAGTTGAGATTAGTAGCCGAAAGAGAAATTGAGGAGAAAATTAGGGTTTCGATTTGTAGATTAGGGCTAGGTTAACAGGAAGAAATTAAGGGGGTGAGTGCTAAGAGATCCAAATTGAGGGGGTGGGTGTTAAGAGATCCAAATTGAGGGAATGGTATGGGGATACATTTAAAGGCATTTTGGTCAAAATAACATTTGGATTAAAAATAATGTAAAAGTGCCACATCAACTAAAAACGCACGTGAGACCATCACATTAGCATCATTAACACATGTTTCCCATTTTTTGGTTCCGCACGGAAGAGGGTATATGTCACAACATAAACTCGTACGGCAGAAATCAAAAAAAAAAAGTTTAAGGTCAAATTTAGACATCTAGCCAAAACTCATGGACATTTATACACCTTATCCCTTCCAATTTATGTGTATAATATAACTTAATCCATTTATTAACGATTTCCAATTACTTATATTGTGTTACATATGTGATGAAATAAATCGCAGAAGCATCAATTTATTTTCATATATGATCATTATTACATGAGTCATAGCTAAGTAGAATAACCTTTTAATATTTTTAAAATGATTAAATGCTTGAAATAATATCTAAGTTTAATATGATATTAGATATATAAGGTGCACAATACCAGCTGTTCCATATATCCCACTCCTACCTGGAGTGATTTTTTCGCCTCAAGATATTCATAATTACGCTTGCTTCTGTATCTCAATCATGTCCATGCCTTTAGAAAAGTTCACATATGGACAAGCGTCCGTTAAAACACTCCTTAAATCCCCATCAAACACCCTGTATGTGTCATAATATCTTGGGATCGTAAAAGTTCATAAAAGTGGGACATACGCATGTGCAACCAAGGTCATTTGTGCAATCTTTATCCCATACTAGATGTAGTCGTAATTTGAATACATTAGCTTTTTTTTTTCTTCTTTTTATACTTTTATTTTAATATTCGTTTCTAATTATCCTCAAATTTTATGGAATTTGAATATGATCAAGAAGCCTATCTAAAGTTAACTCTTCATTATTTCATTTTTCTAATAAATATCTTTGCACATACTAAGCTTTATACTTGAAATAAATTATTAAATTTAGAAACAAAAGAGGCTAAAATTTTTATTTAAATTAATTAATGTATTTATTTTTTTAAATAATTTATTTATTTATTTAGAGCTTCACAATTATTATATGTTTTTAAATTGCATAGTTATCTTATAAGTCTGAGTTGGTATAATCATGAATTAATATTTGTTCAGCTCTCTTACTTTGCTTCATTTTGAAGGGTGAACCAACCGTAGAATGTTTTAATGTCATAACTATGCCTTAGTGCCTAGCATGTTATTTCGACCCATATCATGTTACAATTAATTTTCAGCCTCAATCACTCAGTTGAGAAGCAAGATCATTGATTTTATTAGGAATTATCGGGGGTGGGTATAGATTTTGAAAACTTGACAATTTTTTATTAGAAATTGTTTTTTCTTTTCTTTTTTTTTAACAATTTGCAGTGTAAACAATTTGCAGACTTTTCATTCATTTCTTCTTCCCCGATTATATAAAATGATGAAGATGATAGGAAGACCAATGCATTTCAAAGATTCGTAGTTATCTATACATTTACTAGTAAAAATGTATAATTGTATGGTTCCATATTAATCTCATTTTATTGCAATAAAGATTGCAAAGATTTACTTTCTGATAGGATTTAAGACAAGTGGAATGGATAAAGATGTTAGTTTTATGACTTTAATTTATTTTAGCAATGAGGGCATGCATCTAACTTTTTTTTCGAAAAAAGAAGATGTTCGTTTATCATTTTTGAAAACTGTTTTTTGTTTTGATAAACAAGAAGAACAAGGACAACGTTGAGAACACCTTTGGATTCCTTTTTTTTTTTTTTTTTGAAAAAACATGAAGAATGCTGAAAACAATAAATTCAAAGAACAATAATAATTTTCAGAGAACAGCAAAATGATGTTTGACGCAACGTGTAGCGCGATTAATCAACAAGAATAAATGTCTCAACTGCAGACCAATTCTCAATCCGTAGAATAAAGTAGAGCAAAAACTCTGAATTTATTGATAAGTTGATAAAAGTGATATAAGTCCCTAAAACAAACTCTAAAACATCTATTTATACCCTAAGCATAATTTGGGTATTTGTCACGATCAAGTACTAGTATTTGGCACTCTATGCAACCTCACAACTCTTAAAGAATAGTTTCGTTGTAGGATGGGACCAGCCTTCTTATATGGCAAGAAATGCGCCATCTTAAAAAACCTGTCAACAACAACAAACACAGAATCCATACCTCGTTGAGTTCGTGGCACACCCAACATGAAGTCCATAGCAAGATTCTCCCATATAGCATTAGGAACGGGTAATAGCATGTATAACCCGGTGTTTTGAGTCTGACCCTTCGCCCTTTTACATACATAGTACATTGACACAATAGTAGTCACATCCCTTCTCAACTTAGGCCAATAGTACCTATCCTTAAAGGATTCAATGATTTTATCTCTTCCAAGATGACCCACTAAACCACCACCATGCAAGTCTCTAATGACCTTCTCACGAAGAGATGTGCGAGGAAGACAAAGTTGCCCACTCTTCACGAGAAACCCATTTTGTATATACAAATCATCACAAGGTTGTTTAAGCACACAAGTAGCCTAAACCTTTTTGAAGTCATCATCGTCTGCATACAATTCTGTTAATGTCTCAAAACCTACTATCTCAAAATTAGTTCTCATCAAAGCCACTGCCTACTTAATGAATCCGCTCACCTTATTTTGTTGTCCCGATTTATGGACAAGCTTAGAAGGAATTTCTCTATGTGTTGACCTCACCTAGAATCGATATCAGCCGAATTTGCTTCCTGTGTACCAAGTACTCTTAAAGCCCTCGATGATTAGTATAGAGAATATAAACTGTATTATGAGGATAATGATCCCAAGTTTCAAAGCCCTCAACAACATAAAATTCCTCATTGCTAGGTGGCCCATTTACACCTTGATCTCGCATAATTTTACTAAAGAAAGATACTAGCCTCTTCTCGGGATAAAACAACCCCTATACCAATTTCACTAGCATTGCACCTTACCTTAAATAACTTCTCAAAATCTGGTAATGACAGGTGTTGTGCTCAACTTCTCTTTAATCAAAGCAAAATTACTCTCTTGCTCCTCGCCCCAATGGAACCTTCCTTTCTTCAAACACTCAGTAATAAGTGCTATAATGCTATTGAAATGTTTAATGAACCTCCTATAAAAGGTTGCTAACCCATGGAAGCTCCTTACATCACTGACATTCTTTGGGGTTGGCCATTCTCTAATAGCCTTCACTTTCTTCTTATATACTTTAATTCCCTCACTACTCACCACATAGCCAAGAAATAGCAAACTATTTGTCATAAAAACACATTTTTTCAAATTTTCATATAATTTATTTTCCCTCAACACCTTCAACACTTAAGTCAGTCCAACATGTTCTCCTTGACTTTCGATGAATCAAAAATATCATCAAAATAAACAACACATTTTCCTAAGAAAGGTTGTAGTACCCGATTCATAACTCCGTATAAAAGTATTAGGCATTTGTTAGCCCAAAAGGTACGACCAACCATCTCGCATAACCCATCCCTCGCTCAATGTTGTCTTCCACTCATCGACTGTATTATTCCGATTGATAGCCACTCCTCAAGTCAATCTTGCTAAACAAAATTGCTTGACTCAACTGATCGAGCATATCATCCAACCTAGGAATAGGAAATCTATATCCAATAGTAATTTTGTTGATTGCCCTACTGTCAACACACATCCGCCAACTCTCATCTTTCTTAGGTGTCAGCAAAACTAGAACATCACATTGATTCATACTAGCCTGAATATGCCCCTTGCTTAGCAACTCTTATACCTTCTCCCTTAAGATTTCATTCTCCTTAGGACACATCCTATAATGAGGCAGATTAGGAAGAGAAAACACCTGAGCCAAATCTATATGGTGTTGTATGTTACGCATAGGGAGGCAATCTTGTGTAGATCTTCGCAATCACATCATCAAACTCCTTTAACAAAGTCTCGCACCTAATCGAATCTCGAGCCCTAACTAATCACTACTTTCTACCTCCTTCACAACCATCAAATGCACTTCCCTGCCCTCCTTTACACTCACCCATAAGTGAAGACGGGCTCATGCCAAAAGTTAGAAAGTTCCTTCTCTCCACTTGTAAAGCCTTGGGTTGGTTCTTCCTAGTGAAAGGCACTAGTGTATATTTTATTCCCTTTCTCTCTAATTGATACAAGTTACTCCTGCCCGTGTGCTTAGCATCCACATCATACTACCAAGGATGCCAAAATAAAATATGACAAGCATCCATATCCACCACATCACAATACACCTCATCATTATACTTGCCAATAGAGAAGGACACCTTACAACATTCATGCACCCGAAAAGCACCAACTTCTTTAATCCACCTAATGGCATATGGGTTAGGGTGATTTTTTACCTCTAACTGTAGCCTCTCCACAACATCTTTACTTATTATGTTCTCATGACTCCCACTATCAATAATAAGATCACACAAACTCCCTTGTACAGTACACCTAGTGCAAAAGCTTTTATGGTGTTGAGTCTCATCACTGCACTTCGAAGATAACATGAGCTTCCTCACCACACAAGTGTACTCTTCCTGCTCATATTCCTCATAATCATCATCCCTAATGTGTATGCACACCTCATTCTTTGCATAACCTTATCGTCCTTCTCTACTACATTCATTGCCTTCGCTAGGACTTTCTTATTGGAATGGTGGCCAACCCTCTCCCACATCTCAGAACTTAACACGAAGGCTTTGGGTATAAGGGTTACCGCTTTTGGTAGGCACAAAAGTATTACTCCTTATCTCATTCCATCAAGCATAATTTTCCCCTTTCCTACACCAACATTGACAGTCTCCACAATTTCGGACATGACTAGAGGTGTTTTTCCTTTGTCACTTGGAGCCTTATTGTCTACCCCTCCATAGCTTCTATAATTAGTACTACAAGTTTGCTCCAGAATGAGTAACTCAACTTTCATAGCCAGATTTCTAGCCTCTTGCACACTGAAAACTATTTGCACCCTAATTTTATCTCTAATAGTCTTCTTCAATCCACTCAAATATCTCACCGCCTGTTGGTTCTCCACTTCTGATAACTGATTCCTCTCTTCCAATCTCACGCCCTTGAACCTGGCATCTCCTCGACAACACCCCCTAGTTCTAGCCTTCAATAAAAAAAGAGGGAGAAGAAAGAATGAAAAGGGAAGGAATAAATTTTGTGTAAAATTTTTTTATGTATTTCCTTCACAAAGTATGATCTGGATGTAAAAAAGGGGTAGACTATCAATGAATTGGAAATCTTCATCTCAAAGTGTCAAGTATCTCTTGCCTCTCTTCCTCAGTGCATTTTCTTGTTACATTCTTCAAGAGTTGTTTTTCTTGAAGACATAGCTAAAGAGGGATATCGTTAGGTTTAGAATTGTCAATATCTTTTATCCATTGTTCTACAAGAAGATGGCTACTTCGAAGATAAAGTTTGATGAAGGTTTGATAGTTTAAACATGAAGTCCCTAGAAGAAACCTGTACAGTCTCTCACTAAGGCGCCTCACGTAGGGACGCGCCAACTTTGAGTCGGATTAAGGCACAAAACTAATGGGAAGCTTATCAGTTTTGGACCTCAGCCAAGGTACTCAGGGAACAAACTACCAATGGTGTCCTAGAAATTCTTTATCAAGGGGATAAGGTTTAAATCAAGATCCAATATCCAAGCCATCAAACTAGAGTTGGAACCAAATCAAAGTCACCAATCTAAAAGAGGAAACTCATGTTCCTACATTCTCTTGGATAGCTTGAAGATAAGTTCAAGAAAAATAAGGTAATTCTTGGAATCATATTAGGATAATGATCCAGTTTTATCAAGACTTTCAAGACTGAATTGCAAGGGCTTTAAATTCAAGGCTTTGGAAGTTGCTCATTACAGATTTCAAGAGCAGAGCTTGAAGAAGAATAAGTGAAGTTCGGAAGTGTTGAATAGTATGGAGTGCAGATACTCATTGAGGTATTGCACGTTAACAGTCTTTCACCTTGTGTGAAAGATGATGTTTTAGAATTCATTTTATGTCGAATTGATGTTATGTGCGATGCTTTTGAGAGGGGAATGGAGGGAGTTAATTTTGAATTCCACTATGAGTGATTAGGTTTAAGAAGGGCCGTGGGAAAAGAGGGAGTCTTGTACCACATAAGACTAATTGTAACCTTGAATTAGATTAGTGGAAATCATTGTGTTATGGCACAACTCCATAGGCGAAGTTAGCCACATACCGCGCAAAACATAAGCCAGTGTGCTTTACTTGATTGCATATATCCATATCCACTCCGCACACACTATGTCCCACAAGGAAGTTCAGACTTATCGCACTTAGGTATGAACTAAACACAGTCTTAACACCAAAAATTGTGTCCAAAAACACTCTTATATCTGTCACTAAGCATTGATATAATGAAAATTTGTCCTACTCACATAGACGACGATTGTAAGGATCGTGACATTCGGTATATATTAAGTCGGGAACGTGATTATCATTTTTTTTTTTGTAAAAACTAGTGGTCTGGGACGTATATGGAAGGATTAATAGAATCAAGACGGAATGGATTAAAAATTATCCCAACCGCCTCTATTGCCATTCCTAAGAGAAAAGGGTCCCCATATATGGATTCATAATGGGATGGAAAGTGTCACTCCTCCAATGCCCAACTTTGGCATTATTTTCTACTTATTTTTGTTTATTTACTTTATTTCTTCATTATTATTATTTTATTATAATTGTAAAAAATTACATGTCTAATAGTTGTGCTAGAAAATATAATAAGTACAAATAATAAAATGAAATGTGAAATTTGTGATTGAAAAGATAAATAATTATAAAAAAAGTATAGATGAAACCGCACGTAAAAAGCGAAATTAAGAAACAAAATAAAGAGTGTTTAGTTTGTCTTGCGAGATAAAATACAAAATCAAAATCATGTATCTCAAGTGATTTTCTAATTTCAGAAATGAAAACAACTCTTCCCATACACGATATTAGAGCATACAAAACCAATAATAACAATAAATTAAGGAAGACATGATACATACCTTGGCTTAAGGTTTGTAGAACCATTTTGAAGCAATCCAAGCCTTATGTTTTTAAGAAATCTTCCGAAAGAGTGACAATGAAGTCTTACCCATTCCATGGAGGCAAATACGCATTCACACATGAACCCTAATCTCATTTCTCATTTCATAAATATTTGTGAGCTACTTGATTTAATGGGCCATCAATCCAAGTGGAGGAGCTCGTAAGCTTTCAATATATAGTCAAGCCCATCATAAACCAGGAAATAAAAAATTATGTAAGGTTCACGTAATAAAAATTATGCAACATGTCTCTTGGCCATACACTTACCACTTCTAAAGATTTATACCCTCCTCACCTCATTTACATGGCATTGCAAAGCTTGCAAATCAGGCTTCACCTCGGCCATAATTAACCACATATGCCGATAATGTATAGAATTGTTTCTAAGGGGAATTATGTTTTAGGAACAACTCCGACCCTTAAAATTTACACACTGTCGTGAAATTCTTTTAAAACTTCGTAATAAGGATAAAGTTTGTAGGATAAATACTCTTAAAAGCTACTATATGAGATTTTTTAAATAAGGAACTTTTTATGTGGCAATGACGTAGAAAAGAATATTAGATCAAATTTAAGAAACCTAAAAATGTGATTAAATGACATCCTCAAGAAATTCTTTTTCTTAATTATTTTAGATTTATTTTAAAATAATATATTATAGCAGCATATATATATATATATATATATATATATATATATATATATATATATATATATAAGTATATATATATATATATATATAAAGAATGATAAAAATATATTATTATGAATAAAGATTTTTTTAAAATAAAAGTATATTAAATTAATAAAATTTTAAACTCTAACAAATTTTTCATTACCAAACAATATTGTTTTAGAACTTTTTAAAAGATATACTTTTTACACAAAACTCTTAATGTTTTCAAAAATTTATTATAAATTATCAACTAACCTTAGTTTGCTTTTTTCTGCTTTTTAATTTATATATTTAACTGGATTCAAATTTTTTATATATTTAATTAATAATAGAAGAAATATAAATAAAATTAAAGTAATGAGTACAATGTCAAATTTTTAATTAAAAATTTCAACTTAGTTAAATTTATTTTTCTGAGTGTCAATAATTTTTGTATTAATTTTCAAAATTTTGATAGGTGTTGAACCTGTTTTTTTTTAAAGTTATGTGGTTTATTTCTTAATTTTGTGACCCAATAACCCTTACAACATAATTTTCCTTTCACTATAAGTAATATTAAATATAAAGTTGTTTGATTTTTTATATTATTTTTATTTTTAAGTCTTAAGTATGAATTAAGGCTAGGGTTTGAAAGCGTTCTCTCTCTTTTCTACTGGTTTGAAGTTTTTTGGCCGTGCCCCTAAATATGCCACGCCGCCCCTCCTCTCTCTCTCCTTCAATCCCTCCTCGTCCTTCTACTCCTAGTTTCTCACCGCCTCCTTCTTCTCTTTGTCAAGTAGATTTCGCTTCTTTTCAATAGCCTTCTGGGACCGGGTTTCAATAAGATAAGCCACCGACTTGTCATGTGTGTGTTTTTGCTTCTCACTACTTCATAGGTGGTGTGTTTTCGTCGACTCTTGTTGCACTGAAGTTTTCGCTAGCTTAATGTTATGGGCGTTTGGTTGTGAAAGGTTGGTTTTTGTAGGTTTGTGTTTGTGATCTAATTGGCGAGGTTTCGATCCAACAAAGCATCCTATCAATCCCTGTTCGTCAGAATGCTGTAGATCTTGAATTATATGTATTCTCGACAACTTTGGATTATCATTTGTGTAGGCTGTGAGTCCTATGTTGGCTGTGAGCTGTTTGTTATGCTTTTAACCGAGATGCTGCATCATCTTGTTAGAGTTTTAGCATTTATGCTTCTATGTTGTATCAATCTTCTGCTAATGTATTCATAGCATGAATCAATGAATTATATCCTTTCAAAAAAGTCTTAAGTATCAATTTTATTCCAAAAAAAAAAGTCTTAAGTATGAATTTATTATTTAAAAAAAAAATGTCTTAAGTATGAATGCGATTCCTTTCCAAAAAAAAGAAAGTATGAATGCGATTTCTTTCAAAAAAAAAAAAATAGAAGTATGAATGGGATTAAAGTCACGTTGAGATTGTGGGCTTATATGTGTGTAACTGCTTGTTTGACTTCTAGATCTGGTATGGGCGGCGTTACGCGTTTATTAATTGAGGGCCCCTTAAGGGCAACCCTGTCGGTCCATGCTTTTTTTTATTTATTTATTTTTATAAAACATCTCCCCTCCTCAGCCCTCACCAGCTGAAATATCGAACTCTCAATTTTCTTGTGATTTTGTGGCAGAATCACAGTAAGGATGTCTTCCATAAGAGCCTCATCTTCTTCTTCTTCAGCTTCGGTTCCTCGATGGAAATATGATGTTTTCTTGAGTTTCAGAGGTGAAGACACTCGGGGGAACTTCACAGACCATCTCTACACTGCTTTAACCGAAAGAGGAATTCACACCTTTAAAGATGATGAAGAAATCGAATGAGGAAGTGAGATTGTCCCAAAACTCTTGAAAGCTATTGAAGAGTCAAGATTTTGCGTGAGGGTTTTCTCGTGCTATGCTCATTCAACATGGTGTTTAGATGAACTCATGAAGATCATTGAGTGTGTGAAGGAAAATGGGCAAACAATTATCCCAATTTTCTACCATGTAGATCCATCCGATGTACGGAAACAGAGAGGAAGTTTTGAAGAAGCGTTTGTCAATCTTGAAAAGCAAAAGCGAGGAAAAAGGCAAAAGAGCGAGAGCCGCCTTAAGGGAAGCAATATCTCTATTGGCATCTAGAGCATGGGTAATTATACGATTCCTTTTCATTTTCCATTTAAAGTTTTCTCCCTTTATTCTTTACTTTAATTAACAATAATAACAATAAGTAATATCCATGAGTTATCGGGACTCAAAAATATACAATTTCTAAGAACCGATGCATGTTACCGTTGCTAGCTTATGTTAACATGTAATACAAACAATTATGGTATGTTTAGTTCATATTTTTGAAAATTGTTATTGAAAACGGTTTTTGAAAATATAAAGAACATAAAAAATGACGTTATCTTAAAATTATTAATCTTATTATCTAAATTTAGTGTTTTCTATGTTATGTTTTTTAGAATAAAAATATTAGAGACCAAACGGTGTCCTTAGTGATTTCCTTGTACTCTTGTTTTCACGATAAGAAACTATTTTCAAAACTCCAGAAATAAATGTTCTCAAAATATTGAATCTAATCTCATGCTCTTCCTCCTACAGTCTCATATATTATTATATCGGGTCGGCTCTAAATTAACATGGATTATATAATGCTAGGATAGAACACATTAAAAATAGTGACATAATATAATGTTTCTTGATTTAATTTTCTACTATTACATCCATTTTTTTATTTACTATCTTTGTTTTGCATTATAGTATATTGAGTATTTTGTTGTGATTATTTATTGAAATGGATAGGAATAATCTTAACTTCCACAATTCTTCTTTAAATAATCTCACTTTTGGATCAACTGAGAATAATCCCAAATTTATGGGGTGTCTTCTCAAAATGGTCCTAAGAGAAATGTAATTGGTTAAGTAGGTACAAAATTGCATATATCACTATCTAATTGCCTGATTCTCGCTCATTTCTATTCTCTCTCGCAACGTGTTACTATGTAATTAACCCCCAAAATTTTTTTATTTAAAAAAAAAAAACAGTTTTATCCCCACCCACTCTCTCTCCTCCTCCACCTCCATCTCCTACCCATCTCTCTCGCCTTTTAGTTTGCCTACGGCAATCTCGGACGCAACCTGAGCACTATCCCATTTCTAGAAACATCGTCTTTGAGAGCGGTGAAGAGCTTTGTTAAGTAGCTACGGAAGACATGAACAAGCGTTTGAGTAGCCTGTGGCTGGGCTTTGAGGGGTCGAGATCGCACAGACGCAGTAGCCGTCGGTGCAGGCGATGGAAGGCATATACGTGCCATCGATGATGTTTCTCTTTTCAACCTTGGAGGTGTTGAAAAGGACAAGAAAGCTGACAGCATCAAGGAGAATGATGATGATAAGGTTGGAAGTAGAGCTGGTAATTTGAGCCTAATTCATTGGGCTAGTCCGATCAACCCGAAATTAAGGTTAGGTTAGGCTTTAATTTTATTGGCACGAAAAAATCAGTCCAAATTTAGCCTGGCCAATAATCCTACGGTCAATCCTGGCAGACCAAATTTGGTCTGGGCTTTTCTGCCGGCCCGGTTGCCACTCAAAAGAAAAATATCCTCCTTACTTATCCAAAATGATTATCTTCTCCACACCGTCAGATGCCCGAATGGCCTGGGCCTCGTCCCTCCTCTCTCCGAGAAAGAGAAATCAAACAGCGACTCCGAAGATTCGATAAAGATCACCGCAATGCAAGTGGAAGACAAGCATGTGGGCGAAACATCTATTCTTCTTGCTCTTTCATTTGTATTTCTTAGTCTCGTTAAAAGCCTAAATCCCTTTGTTTTGAATTTTTCGGGGCTTTTTAAGTCTCCGTTACCTCTCCCGTTCACCATATGGAAAAAGTTTCTCCAAAGGAAGGTTTGTAAATAGCAACCTTTTCTAAGTATGTTTTTCCATTTTTCTATATATTTCATTTTGGGTTTGTTTTTTCTACCGCTTATGCCTCCCGGGTTCTTTTTCCCCTTTCGGTCTTGCAATCGTTTCGAGCTGAGAGCATACCCAAAGAAGTTTTGAATGGTGAACCTTCGTTTGATTTTTATGAATTCATGTCTGGTTGTACTTGCTTTCTTCTTGGTTGCCTCTTAAAAGTTTTCAAGAACTTTCTAGTCCTCTTCTTTTACTTTTCTCGTTTTCCTCTTTTGAAGAGGAACAAAGGTATAGATTTAGTTTTGCTCCCTTCAACTATTCCATCGTGATGGATTTGGGAATTTGGGGGGCTCAAGGCTTTGGGGTGGCTACTCGGGTTTCTTTCTCCCCATTGTTGAGAATCCCAATAATTCTTAGAATAAGATAACACCACGTTTCAAAACCACATGATTTTCCTCTGTCATACTCACTCTTGCCAAACCTCCTACACCCCCCTCACCCATTTCCATATATCTTCAAATCAAACACGAAAAAGAAATTTTAAGTTATTTATTTATTTATTTATTTATTTTTTAAATGGGAAAAAAATGGGGTGTTCTTCAAAGCGACATCTACGCCATAGAGGAGCCGTGGTTGAAGGGGGATCATGCGCCGGAACAGCAGTAAGAAAAAGCCATGCACGTGCCGCCTTTGGTATTGGAGAAGCTCAACGCCTTGAAGGATGAGCCTTGCTCGTGGGACGAGGTCAGTAGAGTTCTTGAAGATCTGAAGCCCACGCTCCACTCCCCTGCACCTGTTGTTTTTGGTGTGAATTCATTTGGTTTGGTGTGAATCCATTTGTTTTGGTGTGAATCCCCTGCACCTTTACCCGAAGTCAGTAGAGTTCTTGGGCTCCATTTGTATTGGTGTGAATCCATTTGTTTTGGTTGGAATTTTGAGATTGGAAATGAAATTATCTTTGGGAAAATATAATTTTGGTTATCTGATTTGAAGTTCAAATTTGGCATTGTTTTAAGTTTTCAAAAAAATTTTACACATAGAGCTGGGATGGGTCATCAAAATGACAGCTTGGTATAAATTAGTCCCGGTCTAGCCCGATTTTTACCTTGGCCCGATCTAGGCTTGGTCCGATCCGATCGGCCCTCCCGAATTTCCAGCTCTAGTTGAAAGCCATGAAAGGGCTAGGTGGCATGTTGGCTCTGAAGACCGTGGATTGATATTTCTGCATATGAGTCTTGAAAAGTGGTCTTGACCTTTGATACCGGACCCGAAAACTGATACGATAGAATAGAAACAAATTCACCACTTTGAAGAAAAGAAACACCACTTCAAAAATAAGAATTTGCTTTAGCTCACCACTAAAAGACATCCACCCAAGAGATAAGAAACTAAGAGAGACAATCACAAATATTGAAATCTGAAATTTGATTAAGATGCTTCAAAATTTGTTTGTCCCATGTCTTATACTTGGAACATCCCTCCAAGAATAGGAAAATACAGAAATAGAGTTCCAAGAAAGCACATACACCAAAACAAACCATAATGAATGCATTTCAACAAGTTTGACTAATAAAAATGAAGATATGACTAGATTTCAATGTCTCTAATTTTAAGTACATATTGGGGAAGAAACATTAAAATAAATAGTGGGTTGGTAAAAAACTATGTTTTGCGCCTTGAGTACTTCATGGACCATCAATCCAAAATTAGACTCTATTGAGCTTTTATTGACTAAATTCACATTGTGCTTGGGTATGTCAAGTGCATCAGCCTTCATAGTAGAAACAGTCAAAACGATTCTTAACGGCTCAAACAGTAGCTTCATAGTCACCCCGAATGGATAGTGAGCAGAAGTTCCGTGATGATGATGAAGAAGATAAAGGTGAAGATGAAGACGTCATGGTATTAGTACGTGTTAAAATATGGTTGAAGATTGAACAGTTTGAAAGAAATGAAGCTCTTTATATAGTTTTCATTATATTAAAGAAGATGGCAGAGGGTACATATTTATAGCGGGTGGGGAAGAAGATCATAGATCACTGAGAACTAGAGTCAGCGATAAGTGTGACTCGATGCATCTAGCTGGAAGTTGATCTAGCCCATTATGTGGGGGTTGGCTAGCTTGAGATGCAAGGTGTAGCACCATCACCCGCATCGAAGTTTGAAGCTTCAAAGAAAGCCCTTCCTTCAAGCTCGAATGGGGAGCAAGCATGCTCCGCCTTGAGCACAAGAAAAAATGATCAACTAAAGCAGGCTTGCGAAACGATCTGTAGGGTGATGGAGGGTGGAGATGTAGCGCACTTCCATTTTATTGGAAGAAATTAAGTCCCTAATGAAATGAATATCAATTTCCATATGTTTAGTTCAGGCGTGGTGAATAGGGTTAGAGGCAAGAGCCCGGAAGACTACGTTGTCACACCGTAGAATCGTGGTGACATATGAGTGTGAATTCCAAGTTCGCCAGCGCTTTTGTATCCAAACAACTCGCAGGTCAGACGCTAAAGCTTAATATTATAATTCAGTGCTAGAGTGGGCCACGATATTTTTCTTCTTGGAACTCCAATTGACCAGATTGCTACCCAAGAATGCACACATGCCGCTCATTGACTTCCGATCATCAATGTTGCTCACCCAATCCACATTAGCAAAAAATTCTAGATTGAGAACTGTGGCTAGCCAAAAGGATAAACCAAATGTGAAGGTACCTTTGATGTACCTCAGAACACATTTGCAGGCTAACCATTGAGCTATATATAGTAGGGGCGTGAAGGTATTGACTGAGCTTGCTAATAGCAAAAGTTACGTATCGCTCGTGTTAGTGAGATATCGTCACATTCCTAAGGACATCTTGCTACTGAGACAAATAGGAGTGGGTCTTGGTTTGAAATCAGCCATGTTAGCCCGTGCTGAGAGATAGATCTGTAGCATATTTAGTCTGCTTGAGATGTAGAGTAGAGGCAGGTCGTTCAACTTCAAAGCCAAAGAAGTATCTCGACTCGGGGCTAAGGTTTTAAGTGCAAATGAGAGGTATTGAGATCATGAATAAGATGCTGGATGACAGTAGGATCATCACTAGTAACCAGTATGTCATCTACGTATACTAAGAGAAACAGAAAGGAACAAGCTATGCAACGTAGAAGAGTGATGAATCAAAACAATCTTGAAGACCCCAATCGGTATAAGGTAAGTTTGTCTATCAAACCGTGCTCTAGGAGCCTGTTTCAATCTACATAATGCCTTTTGCAATTTGCATATATAAGTAGGCTTAGTAGAATCAATAAAGCCTTTAGGTTGGGCCATGTAAATTGTTTCATGTTAGTCACCAATGAGAAAAGTGTTCTTCACATCTATGTGCTGAATTTCCCAATTCCTTGTTACGGCCAAAGTGAATGTGATATGAATGGTGGATGGTTTGATCACTGGGCTAAAGGTATAAAAAAATCAATACCCGAGGTTTTTTAAAACCCCTTAGCCACCAAGCGTGCTTTGTAACGATCAAGAGTACCATCAACATTATACTTGGTACGAAATATCCATTTACATCGACTAAAGGTCGATTAGGTCATAAGGAAATCCAATTCCCAAGTGTTGTTGATCAATGTGATATCAAAATTCTATAGCTTTTCCATTGTGGAGCCAAGAGAGCAAAGCAGATGGTGTTTGGTTCCGACACATGTAGTTAATGAGTATATTTTCGGTTTGAAGATACCAGACTTAGCTCAGGTCCACACAGATGAACCGAACACAAGGGGCGTGGGTCATGCATGGTGATTCCTTTCTAGTAATGTAACTGAGAAGGAGAGGTATTAGGTGAAAGAGAAGAAGATGAAAGATTGTTAGAAGCATTGACCGAGAGTGAGGGAGTAGAAGAAAGAATGTGTGGAGAAGTAGGAAGCATGTTGAGGAAAGACTGGTGGCTGGAGGAGGAGTGTAGTGCAAGACATCATTTTGAAAAGGATGCAAACTTGAATACGCAGAGAAGAGAAAGTTGGAGAAGAAGGAATACTGTAAATTAAGGGAACCTGGATTCATCAAAGGTGACCGTGCATGCTATGTACACTCGTCCTGAAAAATGAAGGCCTCAGATCCTCAGGTGCGCACTATTTCCCAAAATAAAAGAGACGTTGGATGGTGCAAAATTTTGCGCTATTATACCTGACTGAGGCAGCATGCACATCGGAAAGTTTTAAGAAATTGATAATCCAAAGAAGTTGGAAGACGATTTATCAAGTATGCAACAGACTCGAATGAATGCCACTGAAACTTCAATTCCATAGACGCAATGGCAAGAAGCGTAAGTCCAAGGTCGACTATATGGCGATGTTCTTGTTCTGCCTTGCCCGGTTGTTGATGTGTGTAAGGACATGGATGATGGACCTTAATTCCTGAAGATTGAAAGAGAGGAACAATTTTCCGTTATTCACCACCAAAATCAGTTTGAAGGCATAGTAACTTAGTGTCCAATCATGCCGCCATCTTAATGAAAGTAAGAATCAAAAGAGTTGTCGTGATCGACTTAAGGCTTAAAGGATAAAGCAATGTAAATCTTAGAAGTCATCAACAAAAACAAATATAGTAACATAATCCTCTCGAGAGGTATTAGGAGCGTGGACTCTAATTATTCGTATTTACAAGTTGTATTTGTTTAGAAGTCTAATGGAATAGAAGGAAAGGTGATGTGATGCAACTTCAAGTCGATAAGGTTCACAAAACATATCATCGCCGTAGGTGATGTAATCGGGCATGCGCATGGTGCAACACCTTGTAATATCAATAATAAGAATGACTCTAGCCTCTTGTGGTAGAGGAATAGGTCCCGATGTGTTTTAGTCCAATGACAAGGAAGTCTTCAGATCAGAGGGATGTGTGAGAAAACTGAGTTGTTAAAACATGAGGGATAGCAATTGGTGGAGACATAGCAACACTTGCAATCTCGATAACTGAGGTATTATTTAGAGCTGGATAAGAGATGTCCAACTGATACACACCGTTATGTAGTTTGCCTTGAACTGAGTTTGCCCTTTTGGTGTGCTTCGACATAACAACAAGATGCATCAAACTCCACAATAACATTGTTGTGTAGAGTAAATTGTGAGATGCTAATGAGGTTTTACTTAATTGATGGTACTAGTAGGATATTACGAAGAGACAAGAGTTTAAATGTTGATATGTTCAAATGGCTAACATGTGTGATAAGAAGGGCAGAGCCATCACCAACGATAAGTTTGCTGGAGCCGTGATATTCTGATTTAGACTCAACTAGATCTTAGTTTGGAGTGGTATAATTTGTTGCCCCACTGTCAAGATACCAAGCATTGTCTTGAAAAGAGTTTAGGGTAGTGATATGCGTTGGAGAACTACTGTCAGGATGCCAGAAGGTATCTTGAAGGGAACTAGGTGCAGCGATATGAGCTTGAGAGTTGTGAGTTGCTTCCATGAAATCAAAGGAAGCAAAGGAGGTATGGTGCTGAAGTTAGGTGCCCGTGAAGCCAAGATCAAAGCAATGGTAACACTTAATTGCTGAATGACCAGTTCTTCCACAAATTTTGCATAAAGTCTGAGTGTCGAGCCTTATGAGCCCTACTTCATAGCCCTGAAATGACCACGAGCAATTACATAACCACGAAACCCAAACGAAAAATTTCCTATTGAGGAGAAAAATGGAGGTTGTATTATACGCTCAGAATTAATAGCATCAGTTTTTAGAGAAAGGTTTGATGTTGCCTGTGACAGTTCCATGACTGAGGATGTGTTGAAATTTTCCATTTATAGTTCATGTGCTTAAAGCATGTACCGCGCTTCAGAGAGAGTGATTGAGTCCTTTCTTGTGAGATTAATAACTACAGATTCGTACTCAAGGCCCAAACCTCCCAAGATATTGTAGGGATTCCGCAGTAAAGTATGGCACCGCTTGCATGCTGGAAATAACAAAAAAAAAAAAAAAAAAATCGGAATCCCACCCATCAATCATCATAGTTCACGAACGAAAACCAAGAGTTCAAAAAACGATATACCTTGTAGATCTACTCTGGAGGGTGTTTGCAAATTTTGACTAACCACGCCCTTCGCTCGCTCCTAATGGTATCACTACACGACAGACCCGAGAACCTCCAAGGAGATAGAGTTGAAATAGCCTGGTGCTAGCCAAGCTTGGTCTCACGAGTGGGATGAAGAAGATGCTCTCAACCCTTCTTCTTCTTGGTCCTTCAAGAACAAGAGAGAAAACTCACTTCTCTCAAACAAAGGAGATCAGCTTGATGTATCAACCACAGTGGTTATGGTTTCTCCCATAACTATATATTTATAGGAGAAACCCACCCTGTGAAAGGACCAAAAAGCCCTCACTCAAAGATGGAATATGCTACATGCATCTCCATGCATGGTAGCATGCTCTCTCATAGGCCTTAAGCCTATGAGCAAGCTTTTCCTATCACACTCTCTAAATGAGTCCTCTTAGTCCCTGGATTCTTCTAATCCCGAAGCGGTATAACCCCCAATGTGAAGTCCCACATAATTGGATCACATCCAAGTTCATTTTATATCAAGTCTCCATCTTCTAAGTGTGTGACCCATTAGGTTCCCGATTATATTGGCCACTTGATTAAACCATTGAATCAAGCTAGTCATGAGAGGTATTTAGCAACACATCATGGCCCCTAATCGACTGTAGAGCCGCAGTCTAAACGCAAACCCTTCCGCATATCACCACCCGTCCTTCACCACATTCTATACCCCAATTGCCCGCAGCATGGACAATGTGTGTAGTTCCCACTGGGGATCGCTACGCCCACATCTAGCTCAAGTGATATCAAATCTTGTCCTTTGACTCATTACTCATCAGTTATGCACCTGAAGACACTCTTCATGGCATTTCCACTTTGGCTGGAGATTTACGAGTAATGATCCTGACAAGAGGCCATAGGTATACTCTTCCTCTATTAGGAGTGGCGAATTCATTGTAGGCTACTCAATTACCTTTGAATACCTCAAGTTGTAACCAATCATCACCTTATGACTGACCTCTAGGAGGTAACAAGGAATGAAGTCAAAGTACAGAATAAACATTCATGATATCATTGAGCACCTCATGTCTAGGGATACTTGCACCATTGCTATGATGAAACTATCATCTACATGTAAATAGATAATTCATATGATTGTCTCATGGCAGGTCTCCACTGTACTTAGCTACT
Organism: Tetrastigma voinierianum; assembly: GCA_016808115.1. Taxonomy (NCBI): domain Eukaryota; kingdom Viridiplantae; phylum Streptophyta; class Magnoliopsida; order Vitales; family Vitaceae; genus Tetrastigma; species Tetrastigma voinierianum. Next base: position 72,593 of record JAEQBH010008445.1, on the reverse strand, counting down.
TTCTTTAGTGCCAAACTACACGTCAACTCTAATCATCTCATGATCACAGTTTATAAGATTCACTTATTGATCCAATCAAGGGGCATGTGCTAGTCTATTCGGGTTAACAATGTCCAGACTCATTAATCCTATGACTAGGGATAATTTAGATACTAATATAATTGCATATGATATGAATCTTATTATCATGATCTCATCATGATTTTCTTCATGCTATGTTATGTATCATGGACTTCATTAATTCGATTAAAGATTTGCTAACACCATATTAAACAATATGTAGTGAGTATAATAAGTGCTAAGGGCGATTTCCTTTTAGAGCACTTTTACAAACACCACTTGCACTAGATCCAATCGCTTGTAGTCTCACACCATGTGCAAGCACATGGTGAGTCAAACTGTCCTGTGGGAAGTGCTTAGTTAGAGAATCAATAATATTCTGATTAGTTGGCACTTTCTCTATGATTACATCATGTCCACCAATGATTTCACTAATCAAATGGTATCTTCTGAGTACGTGTTTGGATCTTTGATGAGACTGTGGTTCCTTTGCTTACGCAATGGCTCCATTGTTGTCACAATACAAAGGTATTGAATTCACAGTGCTAGACACCACTCCTAGTTCAACAATGAACTTCCTTATCCAAACTGCTTCCTTAGCTGCTTCAGAAGATGCAATGTACTCTGATTTAGTTGTGGAATCCAATGTCAGATTCCGTTTGAACTCTTCCACTGACTTCACACCATTCAATGTAACACATAGCCTGATTGAGATTTAAAATTATCTCTATCAATTTGGAAGCTAACATCCATATACCCACTTACAATAAGATCACTATTTCCATAAATCAAGAACAAATCCTTAGTCCTTATCTCATATTTCAGGATATTCTTAATAGCCACCCAATGGCCCTCACCAACGTCAGATTGGTATCTGCTCATGACACTCAGAGCATATGATACATTGGGTCTAGTACATAACATAACGTACATGATTGACCCTATAGCCGAAGCATATGGGATCATACTCATGTGCGTCCTCTCATCTTATGTCTTTGGACACATTGATTTCGAGAGGGTTACTCCATGTGTGTTGGGAATGTATCCTATCTTGGACTGCTCCATGCTAAACATCTTTATCATCTTGTCTATATATGTAGACTATGAAAGACCAAGCAACCTTAAACCTATCTCTATAGATCTTAATCCCTAATATAGGTCTCCTCTCCAAGGTCTTTCATGGAGAAATTTTGATAGCCAAATTTTGGATGTGATTATAATCGAGACCTTGTTTCCTATCAGGATTATGTCATCCACATACAACACTAAAAAAACGACTGCACTCCCACCTGTCTTCTTATACACACAAGGCTCATCCAGATTTTGTGAGAAACCAAACTCTTTGATTGTCTCATCAAATCATATATTCCAACTCCTAGATGCTTGCGTCAATCCATAAATGGATCTCTAAAGTTTGCATACTTTACTGCCATTTTCAGATATGAAGCTCCTTCAGGCCAGGTCTGTACACCTCCGAAAGGTTTCCATTTAGGAAAATTGTCTTCACATCCATTTGTCATATCTCATAATCATGATGAGCGGCAATGACTAGGAGCATCCTTAAGGATTTAAGCATGGCCACTAGACTAAAAGTCTCGTCATAGTCAATTCCTTGCCTTTGACGATAACCCTTATCCAAAAACCTAGCTTTATAGGTAATTGCATTACCTTCCATGTCTGTCTTCATTTTGAAGATCCACTTGCACCTAATGTGTTTTATCCCTTCGGACTGGATCAACCAAAGTCCATACTTGGTTTGTATACATGGAATCCATCTCTGACTTCATGGTTGTGTGCCATTTATCAAACTCTAAACTATTAAGAGATTCTTCATAGGTAGTCGGCTCATCATTTTCTATGAGCAATAGGTCTTTTTTTTTTGCTAATGAAAAATCCATCTCTTTGGAACAATAAGTATCCTACTTGTCCAACGTTGCATTTGTGTTTTAGAAGAGTCAATTGTTAATTCATCACCATGAATTACAACTTTAGGTTCAGTCAGATGAGACGCGTCTGTTAGAGCATCTTAAACAAAAAACCTTTGTTCCAAAGTGTTGTAGAATTGATATCCAATTGTTTCTTCAGATATCCTACGAACAGACACTTGTTAGACTTAGCTTCAAGCTTATCTAACACTATATACTTCACATAAGCAGGACAACCCCATACTTTCATGTGAGAAAGATAGGGCTTCTTGTTAGTCCATATCTCTACATGCAGGAGAATCCTCTTGAATCGACTTGATGAGACTCATTTAAGATATAAACAACAGTCTCAAGTGCATAACCCCAAAATGATTTAGGTAGATCTGCCTTGCCCGTCATAGACCTCACCATGTCTAACAAGGTTTGGTTTCTCCTCTTAGCCACACCATTGTGTTATGGCATGTAAGGTGGAGTCCATTAGGACATAATCCCATTGTCCCTGAGATAATCCAGAATTGGCTTAAGTATTCACCACCTCGATCCGATCTAAGTGATTTAATACCTCTCCCAAGTTGTTTCTCTACCCCATTTCTGAATTCTTTGAACTTTTCAAAGGCCTCAAACTTATACCTCATAAGATACAAGTAAGCATAATGTGAATAGTCATCGATAAAGGTTATGAAGTAAATGAAACCACCTCTAACATGCACGAACATAGGACCACATACATCAGTATTTATTAGGTCTAATGGTCCACCTGTTCGTTCACCCTTTCCTTTAAAGGGTAACTTGGTCATCTTGCCTAACATGCACAATTCACATGTGTCCAATGATTCACAATCAAATGACCCCAAGCTACTACTCTTGTTTAACTTAGTCATGCGCTTCTCACTTATATGGCCAAGACGACAATGCCATAAAATCGATGATTTCAACTCCTTGTCTTTTTTATTGTCATTGTAATATTTGGGAATTGATTCGACATATCCAATATGTAAATCCCATTGCTTAAAGTACTACTAAAGATAAAAGACATTATTTAACATAATGTAACAACCATTGTCACAGAGCTCTAAATGATACCTCTGTTCAAACAGGAAATAGAGATAATATTCTTTATTAAAGTTGGCACACGAAAGCAATTAGCCAAATTCAAACAAAGTCCACTATGGAGGTTCAAAACATAAGTCCCAATAGCAACAACTGCAACTCTTGCACCATTGCCAACTCGAAGGTTAGACTCTCCCTTTGCGAGCTTCCTACTGTTCCTAAGGCCCTGCATATTATTGTATATGTATGAGCCACAACTAGTATCCAATACCCGAAGGTTTCCATGAGAAAGAGTATTAAATTCAATGACATAAATATTTGAAGATGTTGGTGCATCACATGCCACCTTATTCTTCGTCTCCATGTAGGCCTTGTAATTTCTCCTCTAATTGCCATCTTTGCCACAATGGAAGCAAGTACCCTTTGAGGAAGTCTCCTTAGCCTTCTTCTTGGCCGCCCCTCCCTTTTTCTTGGTGATTTTCCTCTTCTTCTTGTTCTTGGAACTCTTCTTAAAACCAGAAGAATCCATAAGCATCACAGTTTTACCTTCCTTCTTCAAGGTGGATTCAACTATTTTAAGCAAGTTGATTAGCTCAGGTATGGAGGTCTCTTTATTGTTCATCCTGTAGTTGAGCACAAATCCTTGCAAAATTATCAAGTAAACCAACTAGAATTGCCCATACTTAATTCATTGTCCATAGCAAAACCTAGCTAACTTAACCTTGCTAATACATCCATTCATCTTCACGCATACCGCATCGAGATGTCCCTCTACATCCTTGGAGTGAAAGAGCATTTTAGAGACCTCGAACCTTCCGTGCATCTCAGCCTCGGTCATGGTGAAACAAACTCCTTCATATAGACTACAATGGCATGAGCTATCATAGCCTCATGTTGCTTCTAAAGCTCTGGTGACATAGATGCTAACATGATACATGTGGCAATCACATTGTCATCCAAGTGCTTATGATATGCGTTCTGATCTTCATCAAATGTATCAAAAATAGAGGATTCAGGGAGTGGGCCATCAAGGACATAGGCTATTCTTTCTAGCTTGAGAACAATTCTCAAGTTCCTTAGCCAGTCCATGAAGTTGGCACCGATCAACTTATTGACATCCAATATTGATCGCAAGTTCACTATTGATGACATGGTTTGATTCTATCAACCTAGATGTAAAAGAGATCATGTTAGATTGTATTTAAGAATGCATAATTGTTACGGCTTGATAATTACACATTATGGCTCCCACTATTTTATTATAAATCCATTGCCCTCACTATTGATCCGAGATAACCTATATGGAGGTTCTCCAAGTGAGTCGATATCCAATATCACCAAGAATGACCTTGGGTTTGCCCAACAAGCCATCTTGGGTCAAAAGGTAGGTATCTTGTCCATGCCAATTGCGATCGTATGCAATTAATGAATCCAATATCACCAGGAGTGACCTTAGGTTTACCTAACAAGCCATCTTGGATCAATAGGTAGGTATCTTATACCAATTGAAACCCAATGCAACTATCGAATCCAGTGCTATCTACTTGTTGATTTGTGCACTATCATTGAGCTATTAGTGCATGATACGTGTACATCTTATGTACACTGACCCAACAGCTTCTCTATCCAGCATTAACCTTGGCTTTGCCTAACAAGCTAATGAGTCTAGTTAAGGCTAGCCCACTAATTAGGAAAACTCATTTCCATGGATAGAACATATCCGTATGGAGAAGGCTTGGGTTTACCCAACAACCCTGATTCTAGAAGAATTCTGGTTCACACCATATTAATGGAAGACGTTAGGCTTAATATGTTAATAATTTAAGGGTTTCTTTAGATAAGTCTCATCATTTCATTAGCATGCTTTATCCATTCATCTCATGAAATTATAAGGATAGTTACTCTAACTATATGTCATGATTATGAACATTCTAAAATCAATTCCATGAGCCAAAATGGAATTGACTAGGTCAAACTTAGGGACATGCATGATTATCACAACCCATGAAATTAAATCACGTTTACATTTCAAGGTCTCCTTTCTTGGATCCTCCTCCACACTCGTATCTCCATCAACTAATCCTAATCCTATGTAATCTAATTACATACATTCAAAAGAAGAACCTCAAGTTACATTTGAGGAAGATTTAGATGAGAAGAGAAATACATCGAGAAAATAGAAAGAGGCAGGGACACGCAGACCTTTATTTATCGAAAAAAAATAATAATCAAATGCAATATGCTAAATCACCATTAGGCAAAGTCCATAATCATCCATCATGCCAACATACACCCTTAAACTTGCATTCTCTAATGCAATCCATTGAAAGTTAAAGATAATGGCACCCCATGATTTCAAAAGCACATGAAAAGGTTTTTCAACACTTGAAAAATGATCCGTTTTTGTTTTGTTCAACACTTGAACTAAACTGATTCAACAACTTGAACCATGAACCCGATTCAACTCTTGAATTACAAGCCCGATTCAATTCTCAAATCTTTAACTGATTCAACTCCTTGAATCATAAAAACCGATTCAAGTTTTAAATCTCCACTAACTCTCAACCATAACCCGATTCCACTCCTTGAACCGAGTTTCCAAAGAGCATTTATGTCCAAAGTTCCTCTCACAGAGGTAATTTCAACATGGTTTTATGAAGCCCATGATCTAGAAATTTTAAAGTTGAAAGGTTCACTTAACTTCAGACATCATATTTCAAACAAACTGTAGTAGTGTGTTCGAAATCGATGCAAAACCATAAGAGAAAGGAAACAAACAAGGCACTAGCAACGCCTTACGTCGTAACTTGCTCATGTCGCTATATTGCTACGTCATGACGTTGCAAGGTTCAAAACCCCACTTGTAAGTCCTCACGTCGCGACGTAGGCACGTGTTGCGATATTGGGAATGAACGTTGCGATGTTGGGAATGAACGTCGCGATGTTGCTGGGTTCTGATGAACAACGTTGCGATGTTAGGAACGAACGTCGCTATGTTGTTGTGTTCTACAGCTATAGAAAACATGTAAAAATCCCAACTTTGGGACTTTTAATCTCATCCAAGTTGTTTCTCCTTCATAATAACCATCCTTGATCATGTCATGGCCAAATTACATGAAGAATAACAATGGATCTATACTTTTCACACAAAAAATCTCATTTTTGTACCTTTGAAAAACATGGGTACTAAAAACCGAAAACTCTCAACCAAGATCTGGTTTGATGAAACTAAGTAAGCTCTGATACCACCGTAGAGATTCCTAAGCGCCAAGGGCACTGTTGCATAGTGGAAATAACAAAAAAAAATTCAGAATCTCACCCATTGGACCATCATAGTTCATCAAAACGAACTAAAACAAAGACAAAGAGTTCAAAAGATGATATACCTTTGTAGATCTACTCTTGGAGGGTGTTTGCAGCTTGACTAGAAATGAACCACGTCCTTGGTTCGTCTCTAATGGTATCCACATGAAGACGAGACCCGAGAACCTCTAAGGAGACTAAGTTGAAAAACAAGCTCCTAAGTAGATGGGCAACCCCCGTGAAGTCCCCATAATCGGGATCACATCCAAGTCCGTTTTATATCAAGTCTCCATCTTCTAAGTCTGTGCCCATTAGGTTCCTGATTATGTTGGCCACTTGATTAAACCATTGAATCAAGCAAGTCATGAGCGGTATCTAGCAACACATCAAGATCCTTAATCAATAATCTAATTGCAAACCCTTCCATAGACAAATACGGCACAATTTGTCCTTTCACCATTCTATACCCCTCTCGGTTCAGAGCATGGACAATGTGTATCTCCCACTAGACTAGCTACGCCACATCTAGCCCAAGTAATATTAGATCTTGTCCTTAGACTCATTACTCATCAGTTATGCACCTGAAGATACTCTTCATGGCATTTCCATTATGGCTAAAGATTTCCGAGTAATGATCCTGACAAGAGGCCATAGGTATACTCTCCCTCTATTAGGAGTGGTGAATCCTTTGTATGCTACTCAATTACCTTCGAATACCTCAAGCTGTACCCAATCATCACCCTTTGACCGACCTCTGGAAGGTAACAAGGAATGAAGTCAAAGTACATAATCAACATTCACGATATCCTTGAGCACCTCAAGTCTAAGGATACTTGCACCATTGTTATGATGAAACTATCATCTATATTTAAATAGATAATCCATATGATTGTCTCATGGAAGGTCTCCGATGTACTTAGCTACTCTTAGCAAGCATCCATATGTCAACTCTAATCATCTCATGCTCATAATTTATAAGATCCACTACTTGATCCAATCAAGGGGTATGACATATGCTAGTCTGCCCGGGTTAACAATGTTCAGTCTCGTTAATCCTGTAACTAGAGATAATTTAGATACTGTCATAATTGCACATGATAGGAATCTTATTATCATGATCTCATCATGATTTCCTTCATGCTATGTTATGTATCATGGACTTCATTAATCCGATTAAATATCTATATCAATTCAATATATGAACATCAAATTAACGAAGAAGCCTTCGTAAATTAAAACAATATGTAAAGGCTAAGACAATAAGAGCTAAGGGTGATTGCCTTTAGAGCACTTTTCTAACATATATATAGCACCAATGCATCATAAGAAATTCATTGTCCAGCACTCATCAGTTCATGTGCAAATGATTTCATTTTGAGGACATAATCTTCAATTGGCAAGGAACCTTTTTTGGTGGTTTGAAGAAGAAATCGAATATGTAGGAAACGTGCTTTATATTTGGTAGAGAATAGTTGTACGAGAATTTTCCAAACTTCAAAGAACGTTGTGCAATGGATCACATGAACCAACATATTTTCAGAAATTAAACAAAGAAGCCAACTAAGAAGAAATTGATCTAATCGATTCCAGCAAATAAATTCTAGACTTGTAGTGAGATATGAACAAGACGTGTGATATGAAGAAGTTGTGTCATTGAAAATTTGTTTTGGTTTAGATCTAGTGCCAAAGAGGGAATCGTCAAGTACACACGCTAGAGGAGTGGGAATAACTTGAGATTTCCATAAAATATAGTTCGAACAATCCAGTCGCAGGATGATGGGAGGCAACACCGATGGGAGGATGACTTACTGATGTTGAGAGGTGTTAGACGAGGGAGGAGGAAGTAGAGAAGATGCATTGGAAGCCATGGATGCTTCATGGAGCTTTGATACCATGTGAAAATATGGTTGAAGACTGACAGTTTGAAAGAAATGAAGGTCTCTATATATTTTCATTATATTAAAGAAGATGACAGAGGGTACATATTTATAGTAGAGGAAGAAGATTCTAAACTACTCGAGAGACTAGAGTCATGCGATAAGTGTGACTTGATGCATCGAGTTGAAGCTGATGTTGAGTTTGTTATGTGGGGTTGGCTAGCATGAGATGCAGGTGCAGCACCATCAGCTGCACTTGAGTTTGGAAGCTTTTAAATAGTATGGAGGGTAGAGAAGAGAAAGCTTTTCAAACCAGAAAGTAAGTATTAATTGGTAGGGAAATAGTGTGAAGGTTGTTGTTAAATAAAGGAGAGGGAGAGGTCCACCATTACTGATAGAAACAAACTAAGAACTTGCAAGTGATATTAACACTACCATATTAGCAACAACAAGAGCTCTCCTCCCTCTCTACCCACCTCCGACACCGCCGCAAACTCAATCTTCCTCCAAGCCCATCATCGGAATCCACAACCTCATCAGCCCACTCCCCCACCGCTCTCTCCATGAGCTCTCCCAAAAGTAGGACCCCATCATGCATCTCTGGTTCGACTCCTTCCCCATCGTTGTCGGCTTCTTCACCACCATTGCCAAGCTCGCCTTAAAACCGTCATCGGAAAATACACCACCTATAAGCACTTTGACATCCTATAAAGCAGGGATTGGTTGCTTGTCAGACAAGTAACCCTATAAAGTTAGCATTTAGGGTCTATAAATAGACCACTCTCCCTCGGACTTTCACACATTCTCCCTAGGGCCTTTACACACATATGCGGGTGTTTTCTCATCTGCTTTTCGGAAATTAGGTGCGCCCACATGCAAATCTATCGCGACTAGAATAGCTTGAAAGGTTCCGCACCAAGAGGTTAGAAAACCCTAAGGATGATGATATTAGTTTCTCACACATCTTGTTCAATCATGATCAAAGCTTCCGTTGTATATTGTTTCCTCGATCGTGATGTCGGAGGAGTTCAAGAAGATGCTTGACAAATTGTTCTTGCTGAACGGGGTTGCCAACATTAGGACTCCATTCCTTGGCACAATTTCTTGGATTTGCAAGGTACATGAAGAGGATGAAGGTTTTAGCAAAGAAAGGTTGGGGTGGAGAGAGAAAGGCGGATAAATGCTTTTTTTTTTTTTTTTTTTTTGTGAAAAAAAAATTGGGAGCAAATTAGATAGTGACACGTGACAAAAGAGGAGTGATGTGGGGATCAAACTAATTTTTTTTTTTAATAAAAAATTTGGGACCAATTAGATAATGACATATGACATTGTTTTTAACCTGCTTAATTTGTTACATATCTCTTAGGACCGCTAGGGAAGGCACTTCATAAATTTGGGATTGTCCATAGTTGATAAAATGTGGAATCGTTTAAAGAAGAAAAGTGAAAGTTGGGATTATTTCTGTCAATTTTCCCCTTATTTATATTATAAATGATTCAGCCTATGTGTTCTTTACAAGTTGATACGTTTCACAAAAAAATTGTTGTATAATACCTCATAATTAACTGAATGATTTGTCTTTATCATAAATGAGTTTTCCATGATGAGTATACTTAGTTGCTATAGAGTCATGACTAATGTCTATTGGATTGTCTAATGTAATCAATGTATTTATGAACCTCGAGAGAATATGCACTAGCGCTTAATCATTAAATAATGGACTAATTACATACATAGTGTTTCAATTATTTTTTTTTTTCTGTTTTGATGTCTCAACTTTAATTTTATTCAATTAAGTGTCTAAATTCTTAATTTAGTTGGATGATACATTAAAATTAATCTTTAGGCCCATTAATGTTTTATTCCAGAAGATTCGCTTTTAACCTTAATTCTAGTTTCATAATAAATGAACTAACTTGTGCAACTTCCCTCTTAGTTATACTCACCTCATTATGCAAGATTTGGTAACATGTGTAAAACTTACACTGTAATTGTTAAGTTGATAGAATTGTCGAGACAAATAAAATTGGAAAGGAATCATACAATAACTTGTTTTTGAAAAAATAGTGAAAGAAAGCCAAGTTCAAACAATAAAATAATAAAAATGCATCTAGATTGGGAGACATGGAGGGGAAACGGGTACCTTGAAATAAGAGCGATGTGGTTCTTATTTGAACCTTTCAAAATAGCTTATAACATAAATTAACACATATCATATTTTAACTTTCCAATTTACTTTTTCTTATAACATGCATGCTTGATGATATTATGCACCTCAATTTATAATTTAATCATACAATTGTATATTTTTAATTTTATATTCAGTTTTCTCCTATTTAACTTTATGAATAATTAACACTTTAGCTATTTTTCTTTTGTGGCTCAAATTAACCCCACATATACATTGTACTTAATATTGCAGGTATGAATCCATGTTTGTTCAGAAAATTGCCAATGACATTCATAAACGACAGAATTGTAAGATTCTACATGTGGGTGAGAACATTGTTGGAATGGATTTTCATTTGGATAAACTTATATCACTTATAAACATTAAGTTGAAGGAAGTTCGCATGATTGGGATCTACGGTATTGGTGGCATTGGTAAGACTATCATTGCCAAAGCTACTTGTAATAGTATCTCATATCAATTTGATGGTTGGAGCTTTCTTGAGAATATAAGAGAAACCAAAAATTGTTCTGGTCTACTTCAACTACAACAAAAACTTCTTAATGATATCCTTAAAGGAAGAGAAATGAAATTTCATAATATTGATGAAGGAATCAATGTAATAAAGGACAGACTACATTCAAAAAGGGTTCTAATTGTTGTTGATCATGTGGATAGTTTATGTCAATTAGAATGCATAGTTAAAAGTCGTGATTGGTTTTGTCCAGGGAGTAGAATTATAATAACAACTAGAGATAAACATCTGCTAGATGTTCATGGAGTGGATGAAGCATATGAAGCTAAGGAGTTAAATTATAAAGACTCTATTGAGCTTTTTAGTCGGTATGCCTTAAGCAAAGTTCTCTTGAGGATGAGTACGAGAATCTTTTGAATCATGCTATAGGATATGCTAAAGGGCTTCCATTAGCACTCAAAGTTTTAGGTGTCTTTCTTTATAGCAAGATAGTACCTGAATGGGAAGGTTCATTACATAAACTAGAAAAAAAACTTCCTGTGGAAATTGAAAGTGTCCTTAAAATAAGTTTTGATGGACTAGATGATATGGAGAAGGACATATTTCTAGATATAGCATGTTTTTTTAATAGGAAAGACATATTTTGTTTCAAGAATTTTAGATGGCTGCAATTTCTTTGCGGAGAGTGGAATTAGAGTTCTTGTTGATAAGGGTCTCTTAACTATTTCAAACAATAAATTGGATATGCATGATTTGTTACAACATTTGGGTTGGGAAATTGTTCGGAAACAATGGTTGAAAGAACCTAGGAGGAGGACCAGACTATGGGACGGTGATGATGTCTATGACGTGTTGACAAGAAATACTTTAAGTGTTATATAACTCATATATGTTGTTTTAATATCTCATTAATTAGTCAAATACTATCTCAATTATTCACAACTTTTAATTTTTTATAGGGGACAGAAGCAATTGAAGGGATTATCCTAGACTTGTCTATGTCGAAACAAATTGAATTCTCTACCAAGGCTTTTAAATGGATGAAGAGACTTAGATTGCTCAAAATCCATCAAGATGCTCTATATGACTCAATGGTGAAATATTGCAAAGATGTGCGCATGCCTAAAGGGCGCCTTACTGGAGGCTTTAGATTTCCTTCCTACGAGTTAAGATATCTCCATTGGGATGGATACCCTTGGATATGCTTGCCATCAAGTTTCCACGTAGAGAACCTAGTTGAACTCAGCTTGCAAAGTAGTTGCATTAAAAAGCTTTGTGATAATAAGGTACAATTGCTAATTTGAGTACTATATTTAAGCTTTATGTAGCGTTTATGTCCATGAAACTTATTTCCGAATACAAAACTTTTTATTTTGTTACATAAAAAGCTTTGAAAAACTTAAAGGTCTTAAATGTCGCTTATTCGTTAGATCTTATTGAAATCTCGAACTTCTCAAGTGTGCCAAACCTGGAGATACTAATTGTTAAAGGTAGTGAAATTGATTGAGGTCAAGTCATTTATTGTAGCTATTTATTTACTGATTATTAATTTAGTTATTTTTGTTTGAATTGGATAGGTTGCCAAAAGCTTATGGATCTTTCAAGAGGCATCTACAAATTGAAACGTCTTAAAACTCTTTGTTGCACTGGCTGTTCAAAACTTGAGAGTTTTCCAGAAATTATGGAGGTGATGGAAAATTTAAGAGAGCTTTATTTGGATAGAACAGGTATAAAAAGTTTACCATGGTCAATTGAGCATTTAAAAGGGATTCAGTATTTGGATTTGGCGCATTGTGAAAACCTTCAGAGTCTTCCAAAGAGCATTTGTAATTTGAGATCTCTTAAAACTCACCATATCCATAACTGTTCAAAACCCTACAAATTTCCCAGTATGCTGATGAGGGGTTCTTCGGGCAATAGAAGGCAAAGGCAGCCTACAACTTAAGAGTCCTAAACCCAACTTCCTACAAAATGGGAACCTAGAACCTGAGTTCATACAACGTGGGAGCCCACAACCTGAGAGCCAATCGAAGAGATCAAGACCGACGATGATCGATGACTAAGTTATCCCGACCGATGGCTGCAAAGTATTGGTTAAGAATTAGATTTGGGTTATTGTAACCTCACAAGGGAGGAATCACCATTGGAAGCTTCCATCTACTCATCATTGCACGTGTTAAATCTAAGTGGGAACAATTTTGGAAGATAATTCTCCAAACACAAGAACTCTCTAAGCTCGAATTCTTAAAATGAATCACCGCGTAAGTTGATTCTAAAATTCCGTGAGCTTCCATCAAGTATACGAGAAATTGATGCACACGTTGTCCATATTTGTTGCCGCAGAGGCACTCCAATTATTCCACTCTCTCCCTCAATTGCTTGAAATCGGGTATTCAGGTACAATTTTTTGCTACATATAGAAACTCGATCTTAATTATAGACATGGGACTTTTATACGCATGTTACTTTCAAAAGTGGATTTCGAACAGTTTGGTTCATATCTAATCTATTTGGTTCCAAAGCTCTTACTATATGATGGCAAGGGGATTAGTCTTTTCATTGATGGAAGTAGTGGAGATCCAGGCTGGATAAGGCAACAAAATATGGGAAATGAAGTAACAATACAACTTCCTCTCAATTGGTACGAGGATAATGATTTACTTTGATTTTCTCGTTCTCCTTCACGCTCCCTTCAATGGATTAATTGAGGAGAAACCGTAGGGTGAGAAGGGTGAGGAGTATTCGCCTCCTAGTAGCTTTAAATGTGAATCGAAGTTTCTTTGATGATGAGCAATTCGGAATTGTGGATGATCTCTGACTCATGACAAGTTACAATATTAAGAGTGGCGCATCGATAAAAGTTGCAGATGACTCATATCCTAAGGTTGTCGGAGGGGGATGTATCATTCAAATAACTATAGATTGTTGAAGGCTTCATTTAGCCTCTCGTGGGACATCGGTCGAAGGTGGAAAAGTGTGGGATTGGTCTTACATGCCAAATGGATTGGCAGCTGTATCAAAAACAATCATAATGCCAAGAGCCCGGCTACGAGGCCGAACGGAAGAACTCAAGAGGAGCAATATCCCAAGAAATGGAAGGACTAAACACCGATCTCAATCTTTAGACTCGAACAACACAAACAAGATCGCCAGCGAACGCCATTGCTTTGTTGCTGGTCCTGTCTCTTCCTTATTCACGCGGGAAAGATACTTCTAATTAAGGTCCGTAAATTTTGTATTTGTCTTTCATTTTTAAGTGTTTGCATGTTTAGATATAGTATTGCTGTTACATTCCACCGCAACGATCAGGTACTGCTCTAGGCTCTGCCACGTGGCGTCCTCCCATTTGTGGAGTTAGCCCGATTGTCAAATTGAAAAGATTTCGGGAGTTCTTGGATCCTGCATATATATAATAAATAATGTAAATATATAATAAATTTAAATAAAACATTTGTGTTGGGTATGCGACCAAAGTCCCATATCGGTTAGGAATGGAAATGATTATGAGTTCATAAGCATGAACGACATTCAATTCATACGAGGCTTTTTGGGGGGAGAAACCTAAAAACAAAACGCCTTAGATTCAAAGTGAACAATATCATATCAATGTAAAGGGAATGGTCCATTAGGATTCTCAACAAGTGGTATGAGAGTCGGGTTCAAGTTTAACCATATGGGTGGATGCCAAGCAAAATAGTACAGTGAACCCCTGGCAGGTGGTGCTTCACATAAGGCGTGTGCCCGAATGCGATGAAAGAAAGAAAATCCCAGTTTGATGGGAGGCTCAGTGGAACTTTGTTCCATGAGAGGATTGTTGGGTGTACGGCCAAAATTCCTCATCGGTTAGGAATGAAAAGTATTATGAATTGATAAATATGGGCAACATCCAATTGGTATAAGACATTTTTTGGGAAAAGCCCAAAAACAAATCCATGAGCCTTCGACCCAAATGAAATAATATTATACCAATGGTGGAAGGGTAATTGGGTTTCCCAACAATTTGATTGATTCCTAAAAATACTATGAAAAGGGGAAACATGAAAAAAATTATGGAAATAGTAGAGACAATTGAAAGCCTTTTTTATCTTATGAAACTAGCAAGGTTTTTGGCGAAAACAGGATATCCTTCGGGATTTACATGAAATCATCGCCTAATGAATAAAAAAAAAATCCTTATGAATATAAAAACACAATAACATTAATGTAATAAATTTTAATGAAGTCCGGCTACTTTATGGTTGATTAAGGCAAATGGTTCGCCTCGTACAAAGGCTCGTGGGTTTTTTCTGGGTCCTCAAGAAATTAAATGTTATTCTGAGACCCACCAAAATCTCATGGATGACAATTTGATAAACTTTAATTTCCTTTTAAAGCCAGAGCGTATAAATCCAACAATGGCTCTTGGGTAACCATTGAAAGAGCCTCTTCTTCTTCTTCAACTTCAATTCCTCGATGGAACAATGATGTTATCTTGAGTTTTAGGGGGAGACACTTAGGAGAATTTCACTGATCATCTCCGTACAACGTTAATTGAGAGAGGAACTCACACTTTCAGAGATGAAGAAGAAGTGAGATTGCACCAAAGCTCTTGAAAGCTATTCAAGAGTCAAGATTTTGTGTAGTCGTTTTCTTAAAAGGTTATGCTCATTCAAGATGGTGTTTGAATGAATGAACTTGTCAGGATCACTGAGTGTGTGAATGTGAAAGAAAATGGGCAAACAATCATCCCAATTTTCTATCATGTAGATCCATCTGATGCCACGAAACAAATGTGAAGTTTTCTGCGAGGCGTTTGTCAATCATGAAAAAAGCAAAAATGAGGGATGTGGGTACCATGGGCTTCTGGCCCGTGCCTCCAAATTAACAGTCCCTACATTCCATCCCATAGGGCATAATGGCCCAATTAGTCTACAGGCCCACAACTAAAATCTGCGAAGGCCCAGTCTCCGAACCCAATCATCTTCATTTACAAGCCATGCCCAAAGATACCTCTTCAGCCGGGCGGGGGATATAATGCCTGGATGCAATCCTTCCTACCCGGCTACCCTCTCTATGAAGGGAGTCGACTGACCTCTCCTAGCTTAAACAAATAACCACCCTTAAGTCACACACATAATCTTCCTGGAAGTAGTCAAACGCAGAAGATAAAGGCAGTTTGGCTACCTAAAGGGAAACTTAGCTATATAAAGGGAGAACAGGTCATAACAGGCGAGCAAAACGCCACCTTCCCCTTCCGTTTTAGAAGGGAATCGCCTACTTCCCATGTAAAGAGAACAACTACCCTCCTCCATAAAAAGGAGTGAGGGACTCGCAAAGGTGTAAGACACTCTTGATTGAAAAACATATTGGGATTTCTCTCATTTTAAAGAGATACGACACTTTGCATTGAGAGATGACACGCACATATCGCCGTTTTCTATTTATTTTATACATGCCGGCTGGGGTTGATGCTTCGGCCGATCTAGTGATTCAAAAACTCGGGAGACTACAATTGGCAACTAACTGGAACGACCAGCAAAAAGCCTATCGGCGATTCATGAGGGCTTGGTCATGATCCCCGTCGCTGATCGCCATCCCCGCTTCGTAGTTCTCGATCAACCCATCAGACCGGGTCGAACCTATCATCAAGGACCAAGAACCGCGCAACGAACCCATCCTCGAAGATCGCTCTCGCTAGCGCCGCATTATGGAGTGTGAAGCAGAGGAGGAGGCCGCACATATGGCCGAATCAAGTAGCCGGGGTGCTGTTCATCCGCAAAGAGAAAACGACCGCCCGCACATCACTCGGGCTCGAGGTGAACTACAGCCGAAAATGTACGAGGGAGTGGCCCCCCACCACCCCTAGTCAAGCAAAATAAAGGCAAGGAACCTCTCTGGTCGGCAGACAGTGACGCTGTAGCGGATGATGAGTTATCTCCGACAATTCCCCGCTATCGGACCCGCTACTCCCAAAGAATAATGTGGAAGCCAAATCGAAAAAGTAATCCCAATTTACGTTTAGCCACCATAGCGCATGCCCCATCGTGGGTGCGTAGAGAATCTCAGCGCAGAAAGGCGGAAAATTGCATCACGCCCTAAAAACATACCCACGTTGCTCGAAGGCGCTACACCACTACTTACCTTTGGGTACCCGGCCTTCGAAACGGCATCCGTCCCATTTATGCCCATACCTACTGCTGTCCGGGACCTGAAGACATGCTGTCATCCCCTCTAGGGCAGCATATCCTGAGTTATGAACCGCCCCATGGCTTCGCCATACCACCGTTCGCTATGTATGACGGCTCCTTTGACCCGTACGACCATATGATGCACTTCAACGAAGCGATGATCCTCAGCGTAGGGAACGATCGTCTTCTATGCAAGGTATTCCCGACTAGCCTGAAAGGACCCGCTCTGGCTTGGTTCCATATACTCCCGAGAGGATCCATAAACTAGTTCAACGAATTTTGGGCTGCCTTTGTTTCACAATACTTATGCTCGGTCCGACAAAAGGGAAACATTAGTTCACTACAAACCATCATTAAGCTGGAGGATGAGTATATCCGGGACTTCACCAGGAGGTTTAGACAGGCTGTCCAACAAATCGATACATACAGCATGGACGCGGTCCTCCAGAACTTTCGAAGAAGCTTTGGATCGACTACCCCTTTCTTCCAGTTGCTATCACTAGACCGGCCTCTAACAATGGAAGAACTGTATAGATGGGCGGACGTACTCCCCTACACCGAAGCCAAACACGCGGGTCGCCTCCGCACGCGGATGATTACCGCCCATAACACCAAGCCGGCTAAGAAGGGACAGCTGGAGCAAAAGGGGAACCAGACTAAGGACCAGAAGCGTTCCCAAGAACAATAAAAAAGGAAGAGGGAACCTCCCCAATTTACCCTGCTAAACATACCTTATAACAGACTCCTCTCCCTTATCTAGAATCACCCTGACTTTGTCTGGCCTCCACCAATTCGGTCGGATCCCAAGCAAAGCGATCGATCTCTAAGGTATGATTACCACAAGGACCATGGGCATGAAACTAATGCCAGACTTTGAAGTTCCTAGTGGAGAAACTAACCGAGCCGGCGCCACCTCGCAGGATATCCGGGATTCGCCTGGCCCTCGATGTGGCCGCACCTATACCAAAGAATAGTGGCCCAATCGAAGCTCCCATCCGAGCCCCGCCTACCATCAACCATATTAGGAGTATGACTACAACCCCTACACCAGCTACCACCATGGTAGTCCGGGAGCACCCTACGCCCAATCCGCCTCCCACATGAATAAAAAGGTTAGGGTGCGTAGGTTTGGGTCGACTTCTGTGCAAAGTCCATAAACGAATTCTACAATTTGGAGCCCGTGGACACTGGGGCGTTTGATAGCCTCTATGCGGCCCCGAACTACCCCGAGATCCTTAGGGTATTGACCAATGGGAAAGGGGAGTGGAAACTAAACAGTGAGGGACATGCTCTAAATTTCCAGGCCAAACACCTTGCCTATATCCCGGCTGCCTGGCACCACTTCATCACCCTCACCCATTCCACGACTACCAATGTCTACGAGGTGATCTAATTGCCGAGCTTTCGCCACTCCCCACCATCCTTCTCGTGACATCCCCTTCAATGTAGTCGCCATAGGAGGACGCGATCCTTTACAACAAAGATGCCAAGATGAATTTAGGACACCCCATTCCTTATTTTTGGCCTATGCAAAAGGGTCGGGGTCCCCCTAGAGGACAACGAGGCGTGGATACACCCCATAAAGGCTATATCGGTCAAGAAGGAGAAGCCGGGTGTACCATGCCCCGAATCGATGCATGACTTGGGCAATGAACCCTCGAATGAAAATGAGCTTTGAGAGTATCAGGCCCGGTTTGGCCTCCCGGTCGACCCTCAGGGTGACGCTGGCCAGACCTCCTCCCATTCACCACCGCCATAGAGTTCCTCCCATCCACCACCACGCCATCCCGGTGAGGAGGATCCACCTCCCGCCCTTCACTATCCTCGAGGACTTGGTGCTCGACCACAAATTAAGCTGAGGCTTACTGGATGAGAATCAGAGCAATCGCAGTCCTCATCAAACCAGATGTGTAGCCCTCCCTCCGAGCTGACATGCGCATACCCCGCCTACCAGCACTACCCAAGCAATCGCCACATTCCTATACACCGCCTCACCCGCATCTCACTTCTCCTCCCAAACGCATCAGCGCCTCTGCAGTTGATCCGTCGACACGGAAGTTTCCTACACCCTCTCTCATTCTTTCATGGACATTAGGACAATGTCCACACTTGTTTGGGGTGTGGGTGATCTGGCTTCAGAAGTTGGGTTGTTTTGGTGTTTGTGTGTTTTGTTTTTGAGTTATAGTTGTGCTTTTCTACTTTAGTATGTTCTAGGTAGTGTTTGTGTGTTTTGTTTTGAAAGTTATTTGTGCTTTTCTCGCTTAGTATGTTCTAAAGTTATATTTAGTTATATGTGTCTTGTTTGTGGTTTCCTGTGTGGAGGTATTTTTCTCTGCTTTCTCGGTTCACTAGGAGTTCCCGCCGCTTGTTCGCTTTAGGATTGTTTTAGGTAGTGTGTGTGCGATGCCATGAATGCTAATCGAGGAGCACTTTTGACCACTTCGAATCTTGTTGGAAAACACAGCATAATCAAGAAAGGATCCGTAGAGTGTTAGATGCTTGGGAATTTCATGTTGGATAGGTAGGGAGGCAGAGTGAATCACCTCTTGGATATTTAAGAAGCCAATTCCCAACTAGCCTATCGCACCCACAATACGATAGATCGCTGGGGTGGTATGCCTAGGCTCGAACCCGCTACTAGGTCCTCAACCTGGGGGATTCTAGCCACCTGGGCTGAGCGGGACACCTAATCAAAAAGAGGATTGCCATCGAGCCCCAATTTAAAAAAAAAGAAAAAACAAATATGAACAGAATAAGTGGGATCTTCTAATCGAAATCCCAGGCACAGTCGGAGGGGCCTTTCAAAGCCTAATGCCCTAAGCCAACTGGCCGGGAGCCATTGACTTCACTGCCCGTTACATGGGACAGAAGATGGAAGTTTCCCACAGCTTAGGGCCCTTAGGTTTAGTTGAGTGTTCGGGGTGAAGTTCGAAGGGAACTAAATGCTCGATGCCCTTAACCAATTGGTGGGGAGCCACCACCGAATCCCTGCTACAGGAACACTCAACATGAACTTATGGGCACTAGTTTTTCTTTCAGGGGTAGGTATGTTAAGTGAATACAAATGGTGCGTTCTTATCCTTCAGAAGAGACGCTCTCAAATAGGTAGACCGAATTCAAGTTTCAGGGTATCGAAACCGTTGTACACTCAAGTGATCATGTATCGATTGCAAATAAGTCTTTTGGGAATGGCTATTAAAGATTTAAGAGGTCGGTCACTTGGTCAACCGAAATCCATGTTCAGCTTAGTTCCTTCGGAAGTCGAACATCCTTATGGATCCTCTGAAATTCAAGTGAAAAGGCAAGATTTGTAAGTCAGTCCATTTTGATCCTTCTTCTAGCAGCATAGGCATCACAATTATGGCGTCAAGTTTAGTATGTTAGGGTCTTGTGTGTTGAGTTTGGGGTCGGTTTCTTGCTTGGGGACAAGCAAGAGGCTAAGTTTGGGGGTGTGATGAGTGCCTAAAACACTCATATTATACCCGCGTCCGCTTTATGTTTCAGTTGATTCTATATTTCAAATAAGAGCATTGTAAATAAAGATCCGATTTAGAGTTTTTAAGGAACTGCGTGTCAAGGAGGGTGGTCTTTGCAAATTTTGCTCGAATGTAGCTGTGAGAAACACTTAGCGGTAACCACGCTATGACGCCAGGCCACGTCGGCGACGCCAACCACTACGCCTCGGTCACCGTAGGAGTCACCAGGATCCAACGTCGCTGAATGGTCACATGTTACCACCCATTTTTGCCTCAAGATCATTAAAAGCAATGGAGTCCTAATTTCAGGCATCAAGAACCCGCTGACCGGAGCTGAAACAGAGTGTTAGCGACTCGATCATCGAGATAAGACACTTTCTTTTGTATGGCTTAGCCTTCGAGCAAACCGCTTGACACTTTATAGATTGATTATGTGTATATTCAGTTCTAACATGTTCTAGATTTCTATTTGGGGTTTTGTTGAACCCTCAAGCCACAATTGAATGGATTAAGGGTTTAAACATATTATTCCATTTTTATTTATGATTCACATTGATCTGCTTTATATCTATGATTTAAATACATGGTAATGTCTAGCCAACATTGGCATGATCTGGCTGGGTATCCGAGATCGAGAGATAAGGACTCCCAGGGATTTGAATAAGGCGACCATCGATTAAATTGGTAAATAGAGATATCCCAATTCCGAGTGTGGCAATTAGGGTTTGAACATTTAAGCATTTTGGAGTATTGGGTCGAGGTAGAGACGCACCTAACCCTACCACTGCAGATAAAGTGATATACTCTCAAGAGTAGGGTATCTCTGCAGCACGATCACCCCATCATCAAGAAGTCATTAATGGACTGAGTAGTAATTCCTATAGTTAATAATCCATCAAAAGTGGTAGGGGAGACAAATCCCTAGCTCCTACAAGGCAGTAATTCCCACAAGTTAATTTAGCTTTATTTAATCACACATGTTAGTTAGATAGAAATTCGTAGTTTAAGTCCGTGATAATATTATAAAAACAATTTCAAGAGTCAACGCACTTCTCCCTCGGGATCGATATACGCATTTTTAGGTACACTATATTACTTGATACGACGCGTGCACTTGCGCACATAGGCGTACATATTTTACACATCACCCTTTCGGCTTATCAGAAGTCCATCATAATTGGATCACATCCAAGTCCATTTTATATCAAGTCTTTATCTTCTAAGTGTGTGTGTTCCTGATTATGTTGGCCATGTGATTAAACTATTGAATCAAGCAAGTCATGAGCGGTATCTAGCAACACATCAAGACCCTCAATTGACCGGAGATTCAATAGTTTAACTGCAAACCCTTCCATAGACAAATACTACACAATTCGTCCTTTCAACATTCTATACCCCATTCAGTTCAGAGCATGGACAATGTGTAGCTCCCACTAGACTAGCTATGCCACATCTAGCCCAAGTGATATCAGATCTTGTCCCTAGACTCATTACTCATCGTTGCACCTGAAGACACTCTGCACAGCATTTCCATTATGGTTAGAGATTTTCAAGTAATGATCCTGACAAGAGGCCATAGGTATACTCTCCCTCTATTGGGAGTGGCGAATCCTTTGTAGGCTACTCAATTACCTTCGAATACCTCAAGTTGTACCCAATCATCACCCTATGAGCGACCTCTAGAAGGTAAAAAGGAATGAAGTCAAAGTACATAATCAACATTCACGATATCCTTGAGCACCTCAAGTCTAAGGATACTTGCACCATTGCTATGATTAGACTGTCATATACATTTAAATAGATAATCCATATGATTGTCTCATGGCAGGTCTCCGATGTACTTCGCTACTCTTAGCAAGCATCCATATGTCAACTCTAATCATCTCATGATCATAGTTTATAAGATCCACTACTTGATCCAATCAAGGAGTGTGACATGTGCTAGTCTGTCCGGGTTAACAATGTCCAGTCTCGTTAATCCTATGACTAGAGATAATTTAGATACTAACATAATTGCACATGATAGGAATCTTATTATCCTGATCTCATCATGATTTCCTTCATGCTATGTTATGTATCGTGGACTTCATTAATTCGATTAAAGATCTATATCAATTCAACATATGAACATCAAATTAATGAAGAAACCAGCACAAATTAAACAATATGTAGATGCGCTGATAAATTACTAAGGGTGATTGCCTTTAGAGAACTTCTCTAACATATATATAGCACTTGATGCATCATAAGAAATTGGTTGTCGACACTCATGATTCATGTGCAAATGATTTCATTTTGAGGACATAATCTTCAATTGGCATGGAACCTTTTTTAATGGTTTGAAGAAGAAATTGAATATGTAGGAAACGTGCATTGGATTTGGTAGAGAATAGTTGTACGAGAATTTTCCAAACTTCAGAGAATGTTGTGCAATGAATCACATAACCCAACATATTTTTAGAAATTGAAGAAAGAAGCCAACTAAGAAGAAGTGGTCTAATCGATTCGACAAAGAAATTCTAGACTTGTAGTGAGATATGAACAAGGCGTGTGATATGAAGAGTCGATGTCATTGAAAATTTGTTTTGGTTTAGATACAGTGCCAAAGAGGAATCGTCAGTACACCTGTAGAGAGTGGGAATAGCAGGAATTTCCATAAAATATAATTCGAACAATCTAGTCGGGATGATGGGAGGCAACACCGATGGGAGGATGACTAACATGTTGAGAGGTGTTAGGATCTGGGGAGGAGGAAGTAGAGAAGATGCATTTCGGAAGCCATGGATGCTTCACTGAAAGCCATACCATGTTAAAATATGGTTGAAGACTGAATAGTTTGAAAGAAATGAAGGTCTCTATATATTTTTCATTATATTAGAGAAGATGAAAGATGGTACATATTTATAGTAGAGGAAGAAGATTCTAAACTACTCGAGAGACTAGAGTCATGTGATAAGTGTGACTTGATGCACGAGCCAAGTTTCGATGTCGAGTTTGTTATGTGGGTTGGCTAGCATGAGATGCAGTGTAGCACCATCACCGCACTGAGTTTGGAAGCTTTTCAATAGTATTGAGGGTAGAGAAGAGAAAGCTTTTCAAAACCATAGTAAGTATTAATTGGTAAGGAAATAGTGTGAAGATTGTTACAACAAAGGAGAGGGAGGTCCACCATTACTATAGAAAACAAACTAGTAATCAAGTAAGTGATATTAATAATTACCATGGCTAGCAACAACAGCGCTTCTCCTCCTCTCAAACCCACGACCCCTCCCCTCCTTATAACTTGCCTTTTTGAAACGTTGACCATGCAGTAAATTGTCCCACTGAGACTCAAACCCGAGACCCCTCCTGATAGGTACCTAAGTCCAATAGGAGTGCCTAAAAGACCGGCCTGATAGGTGGGAGAACTCATCAAGCTTAATTAATACTCCACGACCTTATGTGGAGTCTATGTGGGATCGTATCACTTCCCCTCCCTACACCTTGCCTTTTTTAAACGTTGAGTGCTCTAAGGCGAGGAAAAGCATGCCAAGAAGCCCAAGAAACTTGGAAATTAACTCATCCACAATGCCATGGAAAACTAATCGTACATAAAAAACCGTCGTCCCTCTCGCCTCTACTTTTTCCTCTCGTTTTTTTTTTTTTTCTCATCGATCGTCTCATCTTAATTTATACACAGAATCTCATTTCATGAAGATGATAAGTTCTTAATTTCATGATTAATTCTAATATGCATGCGTAGTATATGTAGACAAATTTGAAGCTACAAATGGAGGAAAGATCCAAATGTGATACTCTCGTCACCAAGAAGCAAAGCATCAAGATTATTTTTCCCAAAAAAGCGACGTAATGAAATACGATGTAATAATGGTACCATTTAAGGACAATAAGGGAGAGATATGTGTTATATTTTGTCTCTAAGTGCAATCCCACATCGGTTATATATGGGGCTTTGCTTTCTCCCTTTAGCCTATAAAAGGGCATTTTTGTATTAAAATGCACCTCTTCCCATCCATTTTAGGGTATTTATGGGTGAGCGCCTAATTATTGTTTTTATTTTTACTTTTTGGCTCAATTTATTAGGAAATTGATTTGTGACTCTAAGTTTGTAATTTTCCTCGATTAGTGGAAGTTGTTCACTGGCTCCCGAGGGCAGAACCTCGTTAAATTTTGTGTGCTTAGGAAATTATGTCTTTAGTTATTCTACTTGTTGCATTATTTGGTGCGTTTTTACAACAAGTGGTATCACATTTTTAGGTTCTTTTATAAGTATGCTCTGTGGTTGTGGCATACCCCGATCTGCCACATCAAAAATTTGCTCTTGAACTATTGATAGTTGAAATATGTTCAAGTGAAGCGATGGGTATGCTTAGGTCATGCGTAGCCCGACTTTTACATCGTAAACTGCTCGAACTATTGACAGTTGAAATATGTTCAAGAGAAGCTCCAATTTCTGGAATATCTATGGAAGTTCTGTTTGAGAAGCTCCATTGTCTGGAATATCAATGGAAGTTCCGTCTAAGGAGATTGGGTATCATATATGTCAAGGTTGAGTATCATATATCTTAATTGTCACTATACCTATCAATGTTTCCTATGCAATTAATAATTTTTATTGTATCAATTAAATAAAAACGATAGCTTAAGAAACCTGTTTCCTAATTAACATTCCTAAGTAATTAGGATAATAACAATTAAGTGTTGCAACAAAATAAATAATATTTTCCAATTTCTCTTTATTTTCTATATATAAACACATGACCAAGACATCTAATTCAGATTTTAGATACAAACTTAAATTGAAAAGCACAAATTATCTTCATAAGCTCGGTGATCTTTTTGTTTCTTCTTCATCTCTTGCTTTTCATTTCTTTAGACACCTAATAGGATAAACACAATATTATTAGAAAAGTAAGCAATAAATACCATAAAATTAAAACATATTTTTGCTCATATGAGAATAGACCTATTAACCCACGTAACATCACAAAGAAAAATATTCAACATCACATATGATTTGGATAAGATTAATTAAGGCAAAATCCAAGTTTCAATTTATAACAATGACAATACATGAATTCTTATATTTTTTATAAATCTCTTGGAATGTTTCTCTAAATACCTTTTTTATCAATATTTTTTGTACTTATGATTTTTAATTTGATATATTAGTCAAAATTAATATTTAAAATTACTTAATTTATTAAATTTAATAATATCAATTATCTACTTCTAAATAAAATTCATTAACAATCTATAGCTTTTCTTATAATTATTAAAATGTGTAGCTTTTTACTAACCTCCCTAAAATAGTTTCCAAGTATCTTATACTGCATACTCTTTTCATTCTCAAACTATGAGAAGTATCAGACACCTCAAGGTTATCATCTCTTTGCTCTAGAAGTAGACTTATTGTTTAGTAAAACTTACTTTATCCCATGAAAACAATTGTAAATATTTTGGCATCCACAATATGTAAATTTGGCTCCATATCTAGATCACTGGTCATGTAAGCTTACATGTCATAAAGGTGGTTCCGTGAGGAAGGAGTTTGCCATGATTTTGAAGTAGAAAAACTTGTATGCTGTGAAGAGTTTTCCTTCATTTTTATTTTCAGCATTTTAACAAATAACTCATCATGTTATTTAAGAAAGAAGATTATTTTTATCGACTAAAATCTATAATATTGATACAGTTTGCTACAATAAGATAAGCTTGAATCCACTAAATAAAAGTCTTTTGAGATTTTTAAGAGGGATTTTTAAAAATAAATCATACAAGGATACTCACTGCAGGTGGAAGACATTCATCACATGTCGCTTGTAGCAAAAAACCCAATTAAGGTATGTTTGACCAAAGAGTCTTGTTACCCACATATTTTCTTCGGTTTTGAAAGCTGTCCACACTTCAATTATTTAGCGTCCTTCTCATTTAAAAAAATTGGCAAAATGCGCATTAAAGCACCACAAAAGAGGAATAAGAGGGCTCCTTGCATCTAAAATAAAAACACAAACAAAAAAAACAGGGCAATTGAAAGTATTTTCACAATAACGAAATAAAACCAAAAATATGAGATGTGCATAACACTAATCAAATTATAGATGAAATTTTGAGCAAGGGTATGAGCCCATGTCTAGAATCTAATCTATAATAAAAATAACAAAACTATAAAAATTCAAGAGCAAAACAAATATGCACACTGACAAAATAAATCACAGTATTTCCAAACTACTAAGGATATTACCAATGCAGCATTCACAGCACCAAGCTTTAGAACTGCAAGCCAACAACAGCTAAGTGTTTCTTCAATGCAATAATAATACTTGAAAAATGTGCAATTACTGGTCATAGCAAAAGCAAAATCCAAATATGTAAAATTTAAGTATCCAAATGTATTCTGGATGCCATCAAACCACTTTGAACTTCTACATGTTTAGAAATTCCTATATGCTTGCCAAGACTATGTGCATGATCAAGGACCACTGCAGATACCACCCTTATATTAAGTACACTTCTTATTTATACAGAAAGTGATTAGTACTTCTTGCTGGTTTATTTCACAATTCAAGTACTTGATAATGGGTTCTAAAATTTTGTGGCTCTCCATAATTAATGTGGGAGCCACTCCCCATATGTCAAGTCTCTCCGGTTTCCTTCTGCGTAAGGCATGTGCATTTATAGAATTTCTACACACAAATGACTTTAACTTAAATCATAAAATTAATGAAAACAATGGATGAACATATTTATATCCCTCCATCTAACTGCATGTAGAAAATATTGCTTAGAAGTTGATGATATATGTTGGACATAGTTCCCTTGGTTGAATGAGATTTAACATTCTGTTACTTTCCATGTGCAAACCACCCATACGCCCAAAAGTCAAGAAGATAATAACTTATAGTGTGTGGATGTCCACGTCCAAGGACTTTGCATGCAGTGTGGATGACTCGGCACTCACAAAAGTACTAGCTCCTACTCATTATCTGGGCATGCAGTCTGCTCCTTTAATTACAAACTGTTGATACTTTATTTGTGTGGAAATGAGTTGTTACTCTAAGGAAGAAGACCATCTTCACTTGGCACCCCTGTTAAACTATATGTCTACTATTAAATTACACTTACAACAATCAATTGTTCAAAATATCCTCAACAAGCTCCAGCAAATTTCATAATCTCTACAGAATTGGCCCTTAGAACAACCACCTCAATGGTTCCATCCTCAAAGAATTTTCGGGCCTTCTTTCCTGCAGACTTAATAAACTGTACCAACTTAAATATTATGATTGAAACTCATCACGTGATCACTGTACTATACCCTGCCCCCTTTCTTTCTTTCTTTCTTTCATGTCTGGCTTATTTGCGTTTTGTTTAATGTACACTTCCATGCTTTTGATGAAAAAATGCAAGGGGAAGAAGATAGAAGGGAAATAGAAGAAAAAAACATAAAAAATTCAAAATTCAAAGAATTAATTTAACATATCATTTTTATTTATTACTTCAAATCTATTTTATTTCTATTATTCATCAATATATAAACAATTTAAGAATGTATTTTCTTGAAATTTTAATTAAATCAAACAAATATAAAAAACAATCAATCTTGGGGACCAAGTTAATACAACTGAAGGATTTAAATAAACCCTGTGCTGTGATATCACTTAGAATCTCAATGCAATCCACTACTTCACCACAAGTGAGGAGTTTGAAATCTTCCACACACAAGTAAATGACCTTGATGTGAATATTGTTTGGTATATACGTCATTTGTATTCAATATTCTTAATCCTAAACGCAGGCATGTCTTCCAAATATTGGAAAGCTTCATGAACTACAAGATTACGTTTATGGGAAATAACCATGGGAAGAATACCATCTTCATTTGGTAACATAACCCTCTTTGAGCTTCCTCTCAATTTAGGTGACTAACAACTTGTTTAGTGGGAGATCTCGCTGTCTAGCATACCTCACAAAACTCTTTACATTTGAAGCTCCAAAACAATCGCAATGAAAAATTCATGAGATGATTAGTTATTCTTAAATTTTTATTTTCTATGATTACTAAAATTCTTTTACAGACTATTAGAAGCATTAATCCATCTAGAATATTCAAGTCCTATAGTCAGATATATGTGGTAATTTTGAATTTTGACCTTAATTAAAACTTAGTTTTAATTAAGATAATATAGTTCTCATCTACATTGATGCCGAAATGAAAATCAAGTGTAACCAAGTTTATGAAATAGATACACTTATTTAATTTATAATTATTTATTAATTTTTATTATTATTTATGAAGTTATAAACTCTATGGAAGAATATCATATGTACGTATACATAACATGCATAATGAATGAGTGTGCCCATGAAAGCACCAATGGCGGCGCCTGAAATACGGGTGGCTGGACGACAAGGTCAACCAACAAGAATACATCAGAAATGTTAACTGAGTTCTCGAGCGTACCACCATTACCCCTTGCTTCCCCTGAATGGATAATTGTTTTTCTTTCTTTTTCTCTCACCCTTAAACCCTAATACCCTGAATTTAAATTAACTACAAATTACTATGAAATAGGTCCAAGACTCATCCATGAAATTCACCCACTTAATCCACACAAGAGAAGGACAATTTTTTTCAACAATAACATTCGTTGTTATTATTGAGCTTCCATAATTTAAGAGTTTTGTCTCAAATAATACATTTTTGGGAAAAATACCAATCTAATATACATGAAAAAAATGTCTAAACTAGTATGTTCGCCAAAAGAATACAAAATTTAAATATTTCCAAGCAAAATTATAAATTGTCGATCACGATTTGATTTAAGTTAACCACAATTGTTAACTACATGGTTTTCAGTTAAACCAGAGTCATAAACTACTGCTTAAACACTAGCCGGGTATTATTTTTAAAAAGAAATTAGATTGTCTTTTTTTTTTTTTTCTAAATGTATTATTTTTAAACAAAACTCTAAATCCCATGAGAGAGAAGAGGCTCACATGGAAGCGCGTAACCTACAAATTAAACTTTTTTCAGAGGGAAAATCTTAAAAAGAAGAAAATATTTTTAGTTATTTTCAATACTTGATTTTTTTACACTGACAATCCTTCCACCAACCTTTCTCTATGCCCTTTCTAATAGTGGAGAGTCATCACATGAGTTCTTTGAGCTTCAAGACTTGATTTATATTTAAAATATAAAATAAAATAAATATATATTTCTTTTAACTAATTATAAATTTATTTTAAAATAAAAGAAACTTAATTTTATATATATATATATATATATATATATATATATATATATATATATATATATATATATAGTATATATATATATATATATATATATATATATATTAGATTCAACCTTGAACTAAGGATTCCACGCAAAATATTATTCCACCAACCCACTACTAATCAATGTGTGAAAAAATTAGTTCAAGACCACCGAATATGATGTGATGTATATGGTCGGGCCCTCTACTCCAACCATTGGTCTCACCGTGCACTGGAAATGTAAGAGTGTTATACTTGGTAGAGCTATTGTCTTTGGTGATCCCTTCCACTGCATGAAATTAGTCCGATGTGATATGACTTGAAGACACTTCTTCATGTGTGGACATCTCATGGTTCAGCAAAAAAATCAAATGGTTAAAGAGCCAAGGCAAGCTCAGGGAGGGAAAGGGCCGAGGGCTCAAGTCCCAAAAGATAGGACAAATTTGTGAATAACAGAATACTATGGTGTATTGGAAAGTAAATAGATATAATATATATATATATATATATATATATATATAAATAAAACAATAATGATAGCTTATTATTAATATTTTTTATTATATATTTATTTAGTTATATTTTAACTAATCTCGCCTTAATTTAAGTTATATATATTAATATCAAAATTATTTAATACATAGTACTCTATATCCATGATCATTGATATTCATTTCATACACACATACTTCAAAGTCGATACTTTCTTCCTCCAATCAAGAAAAAATGCCTAATTAAGAACGAATCCAAATTAATCCAGTTAGCTCAAGTTTGCAAACTAAACGAAGGAAATCAAGGTAACTTAAGTGTTATACAGTATCTCACATGTTTCGTCTTGAAAATGTGGAGAAAATGTTTGATCAAAGAAACTGTGTAAAATTGTAACTCCATTTTCTTTAGTATTTTTTGAAACATCGAATTTATTTTTCTAAGGCACCAAAGATAGTCTAGTCGAGGTCGACTCTTTTCTCTCTGCTCCAATGGATTCATTGTCCATTTCATTTGCTATTTCTTCAAGGTCGGCGTTTCTCTCTCCTTCAAATCAAGAAAAATGTCTCAGAAAATCCTAACTTTGGGTATATAACTTTGGGATTTAGGGTTGTTTTCTTCTCTTTTTTTTTACCACTAAAACCTTTATTAGAATGTAGTTAATTATCCCTATTGGGACTCAACTCGAGACCCCTCTCCTCCTTATACCTTGCATTTTTGAAACATTGAGCATGTAGTAAAATCATCCCATTTGACTTGAACCCCATGACCTCGACTCCACAAGCTCTCCCAAAAGTAGGACCCCATCATGCATCTCTGCTTCGACTGTTGGAGTAAAATCAAATATATGGGCTGATATATTAAATAAATGTGAATTATAGGCTATCAAATAAAGTTAGGTTAATTAAAGTGATTAATTTAAGTTTTGGGACCTTAATTAATATATTATAAAGTGTGGGCATGAATGTGAGATTAGTTGTGAATTTACTTTAAGATGGTTAAAATAAACAGAAACAATCGTGATCGGCCTCAGCAAAGACACAATTAGTTATAAATTAGGTCAAGGGTCCCCGTAGATCACACAAGGTTTTTCTTTCTTCATTCTCATTGGTCGAGATAAATATTAAATGAAAACTGTTTTGATTTGAAAATCTTAAAGCCTCACTCCAGATTAGATTCGAAGATCATAGCCAAGACTTTATCTCAGATCCGAAGATCATAAAGTTTCGTGACTTAGATTCAAATATCTCAATATTTTGTTATGGATTCAGTACGCCTGAAATCCCGTATTTTGGATTCCCCGATGATTCAATATGAATGTTCCTGCTTCAGGTGATGGTTTCTACATAAATTTTTTTAAATCTCTCATTTGCATCGTAACGATTTCATGTCGAATTGTCGGTAGAATATGACAGTAAAAGATTTTTTTTTTTTGGGGGTTGAAAAATATTTTTTTTATTTTTATTTTTCTTGATCCTGGGCCTGTAAATTCTCCAACCCTATTTCCTGTCCTCAAGTGACAATTGAGCACGGATTCATGTCCCCATGACAATTAGCAATGAGTCTAAACTACATCAAGCGTAGGGAGACCTGGTTTGTCTTAAAGGATGTTCCTCCCCAAGAGGAGAACACAAATGGAGCATTGGTACCCTCGAGGATACATGATACAAAAATAAACAATAACAAATAAAAGTCGGCATTAACTGCTGTTTACAGATTTAAATATAAATATAAGTCATCATTATGTATTTACGAAAATCTATATATATCTAAATATAAAAGCTTATATATATTTTGAGATAAGTTAATTAACACAATATGTCACCAAAGGGACCACTTTGTGCAATTTCAATTTTATTTCTTCAAAATATAAATAAGATTATGTGCTTGTAATTTATGGGAATATTAATCACTTCAAAGGAAAATTAATATTTAAAATTGTACGTATTAATTGCGGTAATAAACGCGTGATAATTATTTCGTTGTTCATAATAGAATAATAAATTAGCCCAAAGGAAGATTTATCATTCGGGATATGTTCTTATTATCGCATTTGATTACACCAAGATATCATCGTTAAGTGAATATTTTTTATCCAAAGATAAAATATTGTTAGATGTCTCGATATCTTCAGACAGTTTGCCTTTATTTGAATTTATTTTTTGGTTTTGCATCTTATGAGTTTGTTTTGTTTGTTTATTGTTCTTGATCTAGCTACTAGTTCGTCTCTAACATTAATGCCAAAGATTAATTTATTCCTATGTTGTTCAAGGCCAAATCAAGACATGGCATGAGAACCTCCAAATAGCTTCTTGTCACAGATCCGACTCAGGTCGAGGTTTCTCTCCCACCTCACCGTTGAAAGTTCCTCTAATGAAAAGAGATATTGAAAGGTGAGAAGTCAAATCGCATGTGTTCGATGATCACAAGAAGTGTCATCTAAGCATTCAAAGTGTCAATATCCGAAACGATAAAGATAGCCAAAGAGTTCCTAGAAGAAATTAAGACTAGATTTGCCAAGAATGAAAAGTCTGAAACAAGTACACTTTTGGCAAATCTCATCTCAATGAGATATAAAGGTAATGGGAACATTAGGGAGTACATTATGGAAATGTCTCATCTTGCTTCAAAGTTAAGAGCACATAAACTGATCTTCCGAGATTTTCTGGTGGCTGGTTGGAGATCTCTTCCCACACAATTCAGTCAATTTCATGTGAGCAACGCTAAAAGCGAGACTTGGTCTCTGAATGAGCCTATCTCACATCAGGTGCAAGAAGAGAAAAAATTGAAGCAAGAAAGATAGAAAGTGCTCATTCGACCGGTACTCATGCTAAAGGGAAGAAAAGAAAGACCTGACAAAGAAGCTTCAGAGAAACCTATATCAAAAGAAACAATACAAAGCAAAAGGGTTGATATTGTTTCTTCGTGGAGTCAGGATATAAGAAGAAGCAATGTACCAATTATCATGCTTGGCGTAAAAGAAAGGCAGGCACACTTCTTAACTAGCTCTTTGTTCCCGAGGTTAATTGACTTCTGCATCAAACAATTTGGTGGATAGGATTCTAATGCAACCACTACATCGTTGTGTCCATGCAGTATCGTCGAGTCAAAGCCAAATGATGTAGAAAGATACATCTGCAGCGTATGGCAAGAAGTTCAAGTCGAGGGTACTAGCATTTATGTGGTTAGTAAAATCAGTACTTATTTGGATTTGAATGATATATGTTGTACCGCCCTTTCACTGAATTGCTTCTATTTCCATATTTGACAAATTTGGTTATACTTATTCTTTTGGAAATAATAAATTTGGGCTTTTCAGAATTCAAATTTGGTTGGTAATCGTTCTTTATCTTATGTAGATAACCTTTTATATGCTTGATACAATAATCATATCATGAAACCTGCAATCACTCAAGGTGTTAAAGAAAATTAAACTGATGAGAATTCTCATCATTGCTAAGATAAGAGATTAGGTCACATCTCCAAAGGAGAATTGAAAGGTCAGGTCAAAACGGGATTCTGTGATCTCTCTCGATTTTGCAAAGATTTTGAAATTCAGACAAATTGCATAGGAAACAAACAAACACAAGGAGATTTGGTGCCAACACAGCTATAGATTGTTTATAACTAATACATAC
Source organism: Tetrastigma voinierianum (assembly GCA_016808115.1). Classification (NCBI taxonomy): domain Eukaryota; kingdom Viridiplantae; phylum Streptophyta; class Magnoliopsida; order Vitales; family Vitaceae; genus Tetrastigma; species Tetrastigma voinierianum. The sequence continues at coordinate 38,684 of JAEQBH010008445.1, read as the reverse complement.
AGATATTTCGCCTAGGGCTACTTCCTATCGTTTCAAGGAATGGCCAACAATATTTTATCACGCTTAAAGACTATTTTTCACGCTATGGCTACCTTTATCTCATTCATGAAAAGTCCTGAATCACCAGGCGTTCAAATCGCTTAGTGCAGTTGAAAACGAACTCAATAAAAGATTAAAATCTTCAGATCTGGGTCGTGTAACATTATGGAAGTATGATCGCTTAGGTGAACAACGTCTGAGACCATTTGCTAAATTCTGTAGGAGTGCAGATCGTCCACAAAGATACAATGCCAAGTTCTCCAAGCATGAATGGTGGTGTTATTAAAGGTGAAACAGAACGCTTAAAAGACATGGTAAGAAGCATGATTAGTCATCAACTTGTCAATATCACTAAGTAAGCATTAAAGACTGCATCATATATTCTAATTGTGAGTATTCAACTAAAGCAATCAAGCAAACCCTATGAACTTTGACCTGACAAGAGAAGCCTAAATTTAAAGCACTGCACATTTGGGGATGTCCAGTCAAGCAAGGCTCCATGTGCCATAGAAAAGAAATTGATTCAAGAATAATTAGTTGCTATTTTATCGATATCTAAATGATCCAAGGTAATATAAATTTCAAGAACTACTACTAAATCAAATTTTGAGATGGGAAATGCTCGGTTCTTTGAGGATGTTGAGTTTGATGGGGGAGATAAGGATAGGATTTTGTTTTTGAAGAGGAATATGTTGATATTCCCACAGCTGTTATTGACATTGATCAGGCTCCTATACCTGACATTGTTCAAGAAGCAGATCCAAATCAAAACAATATCCAAGAACCTCCCGTTCCAAAGAACAAACTCTACCTCCTCCATAACTCACGCCATTATGAGATCCACTAGAGAAAGGAAGTGCATTGCCGCATGATTACATTGTATTTCTTCAAGAACATGAGTTCGACATTTGGCGTGAAGATGATCCAATCAACTTCCAGCAAGCCCTTCGGAAAGTTCTAAATCTAAAGAGTGGATTTGATGCCATGAATGAAGAGATCAAAAGTCCATGAAGATACCGACGTTGGGGATCTCGTCCCATTGAGCCAAGGTGTGAAACCCATTGATGCAAATGGAGATTTAAAACCAAGAGGGATTCGGGAAGGTGACGCGAGAGATACAAAGCCTATCTGCTGCTAGCGGTTATACACAAAAGGAAGGCATCATTATAAAGAGACTTTCTCTCCAACATCGAAGACAATGGCACTCAGGGCGCACTCTTGACCTCGAGCTTCACTCATTGGATGTTAAGACTGCATTTCTCAATGGTGACATTGATGAAACAATCTATATGGTGCAACTAGAAAATTCTTGTGCCTGAGATACAAAGAGGATTGCCTGTAAGTTAATGAAATCTATCTACGGGCTTAAGCAAGCTTCTCACAATGGTATTACAAGTTTCACTGGGTTATCATTTCGTCTGGTTTTGAGATGAATATGGTTGATGACTGTATAAACCATAAGTTCAGTGGGAGTAAGCATATTTACTTGGTTTTATATGTTGATAACATATTGCTTGCCACCAATGATATATGACAAACAGATGAACCAAGATATTTTTATCAAAGAAATGATGAAAGATTCAGTGGGTGCTTCTTTCAGAAAGAAGAGGTATACGTATACACCGGGATTGATCTCGGGAATACTTTGTTTATCACAAAAGAGCTATATTGAGAAAATTTTGTATAATTGGCATGCATGATTGCAAACTGTGTGACACCTGTATAAGGGAGACAAATTTAGTCTCGCCAATGGCCCAAGAATAATTTTGAGATTCAAGAGATGCAAATGTGGCATTCCCATACATCCGCAATAGGAGTCCATGTATGCTTAAGTATGTACTGGCCCGCACATTGTGTACATTGTTGGCATGTTGGGCATATATTTAAGCAATCCTAGAAAGGATCATTGGATAGCAGCCAAGCGTGTCATGAGGTACTTACATAGAACAAAAGACTACATGCTCACTTATCGAAAGCCAGGATCGCTAGAGATCATCAAGGCCTCGACCGATTTTGTCACGGATGTCGAGATAAACATGAAACGTTAATTTCAGGCCATATATCTACTTACTACGGAGGCTATATCTCTCGAAGAGGCTAATCAGCTCATTATAGCTTCTTCCACCATGGCAAATTTAGCTCAGAGTCAGTTATGAGGCATCCAATCATGGAATATAGTTGCGAAATTTTTTCATGGGGCTACATATTATGGATGGCATTGAAAGACCACTTAAGTTATTTTGTGACAATAAATCAACAGTACTATATTCCAACAACAATGTGAGTTCGACGGTCAAAATTTATAGACATCATATTCCTAGTCACAAAGAAAGGTTCGTGAGTGGACTTATATCTATAGAGCACATTGGGACAAACTCCTATGATTGCAGATCCACTAACTATGGGATTACCACCAAGGTCTTTCAGTGAGCACACCGTCATACGGGTGGTTTCTCTCTCGTGATGTGTCGCTTTTATGGGAGTTTGTATTTTAGATGCTTTTAGATACTTTCATGGATATTATGTGGATTTTAAGGTTCTTTACTCCGCAATAAAGTATTCGCTTTCTCATCTACTTCTGATTTTGTATGGTTTATTCTCACTAAGGTTTAAGGAGGACCAGTTGAAATAGGCATGTTGAGATCACATTGCATGAATTTGAAGGCACACCACACTTGATCTTGGTCATTAGTTGAATGATATATGTGATCATTGATGGGTCTAGTTATGAATATGTAAAGACGCCGCTTGCTCTATATTGGTGTGTTAAATGGACAAGATTGTTAATGTATATAAAGTTTTGATATCAAAACTCATGAGCTACAAAGTATAATTCACGTTTTAAAGTTACATATATAGCCCAAGTGGGAGATTGTTGAGTAAAAATCGAATATATACGATATATTAAAATAAATGAATTATAGGCTATCAAATAAAGTTAGGCTAATTAAAGTGATTAATTTAAGTTTGGGGCCTTAATTAATATATTATAAAGTGTGGGCATGAATGTGTAGAGACAAGCGTAATTTCTATTTTGGCTGACGGGTTAAAATAGAAATTATGAACAATCGTGGACTGCTTCATATATAGACACAATCAGTTATAACAGGGAAACATGGTCCCCAGATCACACAAGGTTTTTCTTTCTTTTGATTCTCATTGTCAGAGAGAAATATTAGACGTAAAACCAGCGAGATCCGGAAGATCATAATGCCCCATTCATATTTACATCCCAAGCATCATAAAGCCTCGTACTCAAGATTCAATCCGAAAGATCATAAAGTTTCGTAATCATATCTCAATATCTCAATATTTTGTTATGGATTCAGGTACGCTTCCGCAAATCCTGTATTTTGATTCTTGATGATTCAATATGAATGTTCCTGTTTGTGTGATGGTTTTCACATAATTTTTTTTTTTTTAAATCTCTCATCGACTCCTTCCCCACTGCCATCGACTTTCACCGCCATGGTCAAAGCTCGCTCTAAAATCGCCGTTTTAAAATACACCACCTACAAGCACTTTGACATCCTACAGCAAGCATTGGTTGCTTGTCAAACAAGTAAATCTCATAGTTAGCTTTAGGTCTATAAATGGGATTCACTCTCCCTATGACTTTCACACATTCTCCCTAAGGCCTTTACATACATATGCGGGTGTTCTCTCCTTTGCTCTCTAGAAATTAGGCTTGCCCACATGCAGATCTGTCATGACTAGAATAACTTGGAAGGTCCTGCACCAAGAGGTTAGTAAACCCTAAGGATGATGACATTAGTTTATCACACATCTTGTTCAATCATGATCCAAGCTTCCGCTGTGCATTGTTTCCTTGATTGTGATGTCAAAGGAGTTCAAGAAGATGCTCAACAAATTGTTCTTGCTAAACGGAGTTGCCAACATCAGGACTCCATTCCTTGGCTCGATTTCTTGGATTTGCAAGGTACATGAAGAGTGAGAAGGTTTTAGCAAAGAAAGGCTGAAGTGAGAGAGCCGGGTGGGGATAAAATTGTTTTCTATTACAAATATAACAAAATTGGGGGCAAATTAGATAGTGACATGTGGCAAAAGAGAAGAGAAGGGGTGGGGATCAAACTGGTTTTTTTTTTCTTAAAACAAAAAAATTAAGGCCAATTAGATAATTTAACTTGCTTAACCGGTTACATATCTCTTAGGACCACTTAGGGAAGGCACTGCATAAATTTGGGATTATTCATAGTTGATAAAAATGTGAGACTGTTTAAAAAAGAAAAGTGAAAGTTGGGATTATTTCACACTTTCCTTATTTATATTATAAATGATTCAGCCTATGTGTTCTTTATGTTGATAAGTTTCCTCAAAATTACTATCAGGCCTCATAATTAACTTAATGATTTGTCTTTATCATAAATGAAGTTTCACGATGAGTATACTTAGTTTCCATAGAGTCATGACTAATGTCTATTGGATTGTCTTGGAAATTACCAGATGTCTCAACCTTGACAGAATATGCACTAGCGCTAACGCTGTTAATTATTGGACTAATTACATAAATGGTTCTCCAATTTTTTGATTTTTTTCTGTTTTGATATCTCAACTTTAATTTTATTCACTAAGTGTCTAAATTCTAATTTAGTTGGATGATACATTAAACTTCTAATCTTTAGCCTATAAATCTATTATTCAGGAAGATCTTTGTCTTTTTAACCTTAATTCTAGTTTCATAATAAATGAACTAACTTGCAACTTCCTTAGTTATACTCACGTCTTTATGCAAGATTAGGTAACATGTGTAAAACTTACACTCGTAATCGTTGTTGATAGAATTGTTGAGACAAATAAAATTGGAAAGGCAAACATACAATAACTTGTTTTTGAAAAAATAGTGAAAGAAAGCCAAGTTCAAACAATAAAATAATAAAAATGCATCTAGATTGGGAGACATGGAGGGGAAAGGGGTAGCTTGAAATAAGAGCTATGTGGTTCTTATTCAACCTTGAAATAGTCGAGTAACATAAATTAACACATATCATATTTTAACTTTCCTATTTACTTTTCTTATAACATGCATGCTTGATGATAATATGCACCTCAATTTATAATCTAATCATACCATTTTATATTTTTAATTTTATATTAAGTTTTCTCCTATTTAACTTAATGAACTACTATTAACACTTTAGCTATATTTTTCTTTTCAGGTTCAAATTAACCCCACATATACATTGTACATAATATTGCAGGTATGAATCCATGTTTGTTAAGAAAATTGCTAATGTCATTCGTAAACGATTGAATTGTAAGATTCTACTTGTGGGTGAGAACATTGTTGGAATGGATTTTCATTTGGATAAACTTAAATCACTTACAAACATTAATTTGAAGGAAGTTCGCATGATTGGGATCTACGGTATTGGTGGCATTGGTAAGACTATCATTGCCAAAGCTATTTGTAATAGTATCTCATACCAATTTGATGGTTGAGCTTTGAGAATATAAGAGAAACCAAAAATTGTTCTAGTCTACTTCAACTACAACAAAAATTTCTTAATGATATCCTTAAAGGAAGAGATATGAAATTTCAAAATATTGATGAAGGAATCAATGTAATAAAGGACAGACTACATTCAAAAAGGGTTCTAATTGTTGTTGATCATGTGGATAGCTATGCCACTAGAATGCATAGTTGGAAGCCATGATTGGTTTTGTCTCAGGAGTAGAATTATAATAACAACTGTGAGATAAAACATCCCGCTTAGAGTTCATGGGAGTGGATGAAACATATGAAGCTAAGGAATTAAATTATAAAGACTCTATTGAGGTTTTTAGTCGGTATGCCTTTAAGCAAAGTTCTCTCGAGGACGAGTACAAGAATCTCTTGAATCATGCTATAGGATATGCTAAAGGGCTTCCATTAGCACTCAAAGTTTTGTATTCTGCACATTGATACCCCCAATGCCTACTTATTTCCTTACCTAGTACTGTGTGTTATGCGCTTAAATATAGATTGGTTCTCATGTACCCAGATGCCACACTTATACAACATTTTACGGGCTTCTCATTGACTAGCTTCATATCTAAACAATATACCAGGTTTTTCACCTGAGGGGGTGCCTATCCCTACTCGCTTCCATCCATTTACATGTACCTTTCATGCCATGCAACTGGGAGCCTCAATTTGGACGTTGTCCCATTTTACTGAGCTCACCATCGAAATCCAAATACAGTGTCAATTAACCATGTCTTCATGACATACATTGAACACCAACACAGTATCGATTTACCATGTCCTCACGACATACATCGAACACCAACACAATGTCAATTTACCATGGTCGAACACCAAACATAGTGTCGACCCCAACCATGCACTCACACCCGACTCGACGTGATGTCTCATGCACACTTACAAAATAACCATGGTATTTCCAAACTCTACTTAAGCACATACTAATGCAGCATTCACAACACCAAGCTTCAGAACTGCAAGCCACCAATAGCTAAGTGTTTCTTCAATGCAAATCATAATAATACTTGAAAATGCAATCACTGGTCATAGCAAAGCAAAATCCAAATATAAAATCAAGTATCCAAATGTATTCCCCGATGTTTTATCAAAAACCAATACTTTGAACTTCTACATGTTTATAGAATTCCTATATGCTTGGCCAAGATTATGTGTGATGATCATGACCACCGCAGATACCACCCCTTATAGTGATGGTTCTCCATGGTCTAACAAAGATGACTAGCAGAAAGCCCAACTGAATAATAACAGCACCATAATACACGAAGAAATAGAAGCCTGAAAAAACAAACATAGTGGTGATGATATATGAAATCGGGGTTGTTTCCATATAACATGAAAATCAAATGAGTCAACCCCAAGAACTACATATGTTGAAGATTAATGCTCAAGTAAGAAACAAAATGCCTATTCTATGTTGCCTCACAAGAGGCATGTTTCGGCAAGCCATTAAAAGGATTATGATCTCCATTTCATCTCTACCAAGGGCCAATTTGTTGTATATACAGAGAAGAACAAAGTTTAAAAGGGAAATGAAAAAATAAACAGTAAATTGGATATAAAACCAAAGTCTATGGAATTCTAGAAAGTTAAGAAATAATAATGCTAATAAATAATTAAATCTGCAGAAATAAGAAAAACCAAACCGTCCTCTCAAATTGGTATCCAAAACCAGTACAATGCTAATAAAGAGTTCATATTGAGCAAAGTAAGAAATGGAACGAATATTAAATACTTGAATTTTAAATGAGAAAGCTCCCTTTGAAATCATAAAAAAAGTCAAGTACCATGAAAAGAATGTAGAAGCAGTATACAAACTTAAATAAACATAGAAGTAGTAAATTTTGTTTAAAGTCATGAAATACTAGAAAAAATATTTAGAATTAGATTATCGAAGGAAAATGTTTTACTGATGTCCAAATCGATGCTCTTAGAACATAGTCGATGTAAAGTACCAGTAAAATCCACATGGTCTGTAAGGGAGACAAGAAATTAACTAGAGTCAGGGACAAGATTATCGAGTGTGGCTATCCCATTATCCCATACTACCTTTGCTTTATTAATAAATATATTTCCACTAACTTAGAAAAAGAGCAATACTGCTTGTATTCCCTTTATGAACTTTCTGAAATGTTTTTAATTCAAAACATTGGTTTCTATATTCGCATGTAGTTATAAAAACATAGTTGCTCTCCTTAAATCTATGAATAGCCCTTTCCTTGATAATTCAAGCAATCGTAAGCCTCTATATATGTTTCCAGTTTATTACAGAATATTATTAAGTACACTTTATTTATACGAAAAGTGATTAGTAATTTCATTGTTTATTTCACAATTCAAGATGACTTGATTCTTATGCCCATGAACCGTAAAAAGACTGGGTTCAAGTACTTGATAATGGGTCTTAAAATTTTGTGGCTCTCCATAATTAATGTGGGACACTTCATATGTCAAGTTTCTATGGTTTCTTTATGAAGGTAATGGGGCATTTGTAGAATTTCTACACACAAATGACTTTAGAACATACATCACAAAATTAATGAAAAATTAATGGATGGACATGTATATATATATATATATATATCCTTCCATCTAACCGCTTGCAGAGGCCATTGCTAGAAGTCAATGATATATGTTGCACATAGTTCCTTAAGAATAATATCTGTGATCTTGTTATTTTCCATGAACAAAACCCACCCATACCCAAAAGTCAAGAAGATAATAATTTATAGTGTATGGATTCGCTTCATGTCCTTGTCCAAAGACTTTGCATGTAGTGTGGATGACCCGGCACTCACAAAAGTACTTGTAGAAAAAATTGCTTAGAAATTGATGATGTATATATATGCCGCACATAGTTAGTTCCCTAGGCTGAATCAATCTGAATCAAATATGGAATCAGTTTGAGTCCATCCACTATGGACTAGTAGGGTCCCTCTCACCACATGTTGGAAACTCATACTTCTGATCAATGGAGTCCGAACAACTTCCATGGTGAAACATCCTCCGAAAGTTAGGTGGGCTGTTTTTTGGCTAAGAGTGCTCGTGCTAGGGCGACATCTTCTTTAGGATGGTCTTACTCTTTCATGATTTTGTGATGAAGACATCTTTATTTGAGCAAGTAATATAAATCATGGATACGCATTTGGTTTTTTGAGATGAAAGGGAGTACATGGCTTCAGTGTCGTAGAGTCACATCACATGTTCCATTAGTATCGAGAGAGTTTCTTCCTATTCTTACGATAACAATGATATTGATGTAATGCTAGGATTAATGTTTTTAGTTGAATGAGTATAACATTAAAATTATACAAATGTATAGTCCCATTTACTAAGATAGAATCTCTTTAACTGTGAAAAATTGTCAAGATGTTCGCTATGATATAGATCAATCATTTCATATTAACTTTCATGATTATCAAAATATCAAAGCATGATTGTATATAAACATATGTGTGTGAGAGAATTAAAGTTTAAGGACTTATAAAAGATTGGATTATTTACACACACACATATATACATATATATGTATATATATATATATATGTGGACTCTAATTAATGAAAAACTGTGAGCAAAGTGTAGATTTCAGAACAAAAATGTATCTACTTAACATTACTTAGTGTGAAATCATTTTTATGAAAAATATTTATTTATTTTGTTTCATTATTATTATTTTATTTCGTTATATGCATGAAATTATTATACTTTAAAACACCTTTTGTAATTTAAGAGCCTCATCGGGTTTTATCAATTGTACAAACTGGGGTAGATAATGGTTCTTCGTTATGCTCGCCAACAAAAGATGAATCTTTCCCTTACCCATTGAAAAGATTCTGAAAAATACTATATTCCTCTTAAAATGAGAAAAGCATCCTTTAGTTTTTTTTTTTGGTTAAAAAATCATTGACACAGATTAAATGGTTGAACTTATTACTTCACAACTCAAATACTCGTGGATGCAGGTGAAACCACACCACTCACTTAAAACGTAGTCTCATTTGTAACGAAGCTCTACCCAAATACAAAACTTATCCCAAACAGTTCAATATGACCATTAATGTGGTCCACGCGAGTAAAATAATGGCCACTGGGCCCCGCATCAATACTCTCACAAAGTATATCCCAACGAAATATATTATAATGGTTCAAGAGTTAATAAATTACCTTATACAAGATATATTAAAATTACAATATTTCAACATGTATACAACATAACCACTAAAGCCACAACCCCGCTTCTTCTCACATGGCCCCAATGAGTGTCGCTTCCCAATCACTCCTCACTGTAAACGGTGAATCCTCGACAGTGGTGAGGTGCCCAAGAGAGATAATCTCCCTACATGGGCTACTTCCACTAAGTGCACACAAAGATATAAACAATCACATCTAAGCAAATACATTATCCTACTAATGTCTACATGTCACGGATGAGAATGTGCACTCAATCTTATCCCATATCCCGAGTCCTCACCGACTCCCTCACAAATGCAAGTTGCCAAGTATGAGCTACTGTCAATTTTTTCCGATGACAACCCAAGATTACTCTTAATCTTTTCATTTTTCATTTACAACCATTTACCTCGCGCGAAATCCTCACTAACTCCTCAAGCATGCATTTCGCTAATGAATGAAAAACTGCTTCCAAACAAAGGTATTTGTTTTTAACTGTAGACAACCCTCCGATAAATAGTGGACCGACTCCAATAATTTATTTTATGGACAACCCTCCGATGTATATCAATTGGGCCGACTCCGACGATTGATATTTTATATGGACAACCCTCCGATGTATATCAATTGGGTCGACTCCGACGATTGATATGTTATATGGACAACCCTCCGATGTTGGAATGGACACACCGATAAATAATATTGTCATCAATCATCCAAACAATTCTCTCAAGAAACCACCCCATGCACTCACCCTATTTGCTCTAGGGTGCTCTGCAAAGGCATATGAAATGCAATGAGCCATTTCATTTCTCTTTAACTCGCGGCGACCATTTAGACGCTGTCCTATTAATCAAGCCCACTAATCAACACCTCTACGCTATTGATCCACAACCGCAGACTACGACACACCATCAAACACCTAACACAATGTCGATCTTAACTATGTGCACTCACACCTAATTTCTAGGTTACCCCCAACAGATATGGAATGCATGATGCCAATTCCAACACATTCATGCTAATATATTCCAACACATAAAATGGCCTAAATTTAATCTATATAAAACAGGCACCTTTCGTCCCTCTTCACGGTTCATCATCAATATTGTGATACCAAAACACACCACAAAACCCTCGAAGACATCACCTTAATCAAAACCAACCTCAACACAATCCGAGAGGATCGCCTCGAAAATAGTCCCGGTACTGGCTATGATCGCTCCAAAATGCCTCGAAAATTCAGCCCGAACCGTTCGAAAACAATACCGAAATTAAGCTCAGACTGTCCAAAAACAATCCCGAAAATTTCTAAAAATTCCTATACTCAGTCTAAAAATTTGAGAACTAAAATTTACGGCCTTTCACGGCCTCTAAGCCAACTACGCCTATTGTAAATGGCCTTTAGGCTAGAAATACAAGTAGGAAAATTCTCACTCCTCGTGGAGTTTGACGAACCCAAGATTTCGTGTCCACGCCAGAGCTCTCGCCACGTAGATCAACTTTGCCTCTCTGGGCCCGACGAAACCTGCGGTCCCATTTTCGTAGATCTAAGAAAGAAGCAAAGAGAAGAAAAATAAAAAAATAAAATCTCTCCCCACGCTATTCTCCCGCCCTCCCCGTTTGTCTATTTTTTTTTACTTTTATGCTTTTTATTTTTTTATTTTTATTATTATTATTATTATTATTTTATTTTTCCTTTTTCTTAATTCCTTTATTTCTTTTTATCAGATCATCAATCATAAGATTCAATTATGAGCCACACATTCGCACCACATAGCTCTTGCCATGTGTCACTCTCTCGGGGTGCCAGGTGGCATCCGACACCCTACGTCTCGAAAAACGTGCAATTTTGACCGCCTCGAACCGATGAAATTCGACGCAGCTAGATTTCATGATACAATTTCAAATCTGGTGAAGTCCGTTTATCATCCAAGATCTAGAAAATTTTCGATTTTCAATCAAAATTACCGTTTACTCCTTTTCGTAAAATTGAATTTTTCCCCTGCTTTACATTCTTCCCCTAATGTAATTTCGCCCCGAATTCCACACACATACGCATCACTTTACATGCATACGTGAACCCTACACAACCCAAGATCGTGTCGTATGATAACCTCGCCTTAGGCTCATAATCATCGACAACCCGACGGGCTGTCAACTCATCCCTATCAAGAATGACATCAAACCCGATATGTCAACCACTCGGTTGTCCACCATGAGCAAAGAATCCTCCGAGATCTCCTCGACTCACAACTCGACATATCTTACCAAACTCTCACCCTAGATCCTATGGGAGAATTTTCCACATACAATGGCTTTTCCGTGAGGCCTCAACTCCTAAGCTCAAACCTTTCAATAAGATGTAATAATGAATATGATGCATCAAACAACAAACGCAGTATGAAATGTACCTGTATAACCGGCCTGATCTCGCACGCCAAATTCAGGTGCAACGGCGTAGACACGCCCGGTCCCCCGGGTCCCGGTCCGTGAGCCCCGTCCCGACCTGATCCATAATCCGCCTCCGACCACCAGGCCGCCGGCTGCCCTATATAACACTCTACTTACTAAAACTGATTCCTTTTACCCATACCGCGTGAGGAATAAACCGCAGTTCACGCCGTCTCACCGATAACTGGATCGCACACCCAAAACCCAAGATCCATACCGCTGGCAATCTCGCTTCATATGTCCAGCCGATGGCAATAGAATCATGTCATCTACTCGCCGGCCCCTCAGACTGGGCACCTGTGGGACAAGTCCCCATCTCTTTCCAAACTCTACAGCCGATCCCTCCTTCCTTCCCACTCAAGACTGTGATCCCGAATGCCCCGTGCGTCCTCCATCTCTCTCTCTATGGCCAAAGTCGTCCCACCATGTAGTCCATGTCCTATAGGCCAAGGCCCATCCAGCTCAATGGACAACTTCAGTCCATTCTCAAATCTCCGACCTCGCCACCGTGGCCACATAGCTGTCACCAAAACGTGCCAACTCACAATGAATCGCCATGTACTCCATCACCGCCATCGCTCCCTTCCTCACCTCTAGGAACTCAAGCCCTCGCATGTCTAGCAATGGTTGGAAAATACTTCGTCATAAAGAGCCTATGAACTCCGCCTGCCATCGTTTCATAAATCCCTGGGAGGTCTCAACCTAGTCAGTCCCACCCACACTTGGGACTCACCTCTAGCTAGAAACGTAGCTAGCCCTCGATTCGTCGTGACGGAGGTAATATCCATAGCCTCCAATACCTTCTCAATCTAATGAACTAATGGTCTCACAATTATCTGATCCTCCCTCCCTCAAACGCTCGAAGGATGACGCGGACTTAAATCTCGTGGAGGTTACTCGACCTCCCGACTACCACCGCACTCAGCCTGGCGCAATGGCAAACAGGCCGCAACCCCAATGTGCCTCAAGAAAGGCCTCGCTGTCAAATAGTGGTATTGAGCCTGGCTAGCACTCCGGACGACTTATGTCCTATCACTTGCCATCTACACATGTCAAATGGCAACAAACTTATTTAATCTCATTTACCAACTATAACGCATGCCAATTACTAATAGATTTAATAATCATGAACTAACCCGCTCATCACCCAAGGGTGCTACTACCAACCACTTTATTTATTTCAATAAAATTCAATACTTCTCGTGTTCATTCTATTTTCCGAACCCCTAAGGTTATAGTTCCTAACCCAAGATTCCACTTCATATATACATTATGCCATGCATATAATTTTCCGCACTAACCACGCAATCACAATCACAAACATGGAACACATATCCGAACACAACACCTAAACACACCATGCATGCAAAGTGGGTCTAAACCCGTCCCATGAACTCCTAGGTATTCGTATTCCAACCCGATACCAAGCTATGATGCTAGTATCAATTTCATCGCAACATCCATGGCCTAAGCCCATGTCCCTCAAGCCCTAGGTAGTCGTAGATACCCATGTTTCCGATAATTACGTCGGACGCTCTTAAAATCGGGGTTCTGTCCGTTGACAACCCACAACCTCATTAAATACCGTGGATGCCTGCAACCCGACACCACTCACGAAAATCTGCAGAAGTCTCCTTTGTACTGTGAGCTCTACCCAAATACAAAGCCTATCCCCAAATCAGCTCAATATGCACACACAGTGGTCCATACATATGAGTAAAAAATGGCCACGTAGAGCCCATTTATCCATACCAAACATATAAGCACATGACTATAAAACCATAGTCCATAAGTATATTTAAATTACATCACTCTTATACAAATAAATACAACCCATATATATTTACCAAATATATCAAGCCACAATCCCATTTTCTTCATATAAAAGGGTCCCGACGCGGGCTCGCCGCACTTGACCTCGCACCGAAGTGGGTCCACAACTGGGTGAGCAAAAGCCCAGAGTGATAATTCCTACAAGGGCTACCCCCACCTAAGTGTACATGCAATGGTCACATAATCAAACACACATCCAAGTGCAACATACACAAGTCTACCCGGTCGTCTACATGCCATGAATGGTGACTCGACTCACCATGCCCTATGTACCGAGCTTCCGTTTACTCCATCACTCAATATGTCATTGAGCAATATATCCCGAGTGACTCATCACCCGCCTCATGCATACGCCTAACCGTGACAACCGCCACCGTATTACTAATGACCTAAGTATCGAGTCTCATCGCTCCATTACCCACACGCGTCAATGGCACAACCAATGTCCCACTCATTCAACAACCGGAGTCCGCGATAACATGACCGTAGGTCTTTCGGGCAACATAAACTTTCTGATGATACCGCGGTGTCTCTTACACTCCATACGCCCCGAAGCCTCACGACTTCAAACATGCATTTTGCCATGAACAAAACCATTTCCAAACAAAGGCATTTGTTTTAACCGTGGACAACCCTCCAATATAACAGTGGACCTAATTCGATTATCTATTTTGTGCACAACCCTCCGATGTATATCAATCAAGGTGATCGTGATGATCGACATTATACGGACAACCCATGTATCAATTAGCAGATCTAAGATTGATATTATATGGACAACTCTCCGATGTTGTAGAGGACACACTCGATAAATAGTATTGTTGGTCAACCCTTCGAATAATTCTCTCAAGAAACCACCTCATGCGCTCACTCCTATTGTTCTAGGGTGCCCCAGTGCATATGAAATGCAATGAGCCATTTCCATTTTCTTAACCCATGCATCATTAATCACACATCAAGGAGTCACGCCAGGTTTAATCGCTCATCATCAACACCCCACGTAGTGTTGATCCACAACCACTCACAACACACCATCAAACACCTAACACGTTGTCGATCTCAACTATGCACTCACACCTAATTTCTAGGTTACCACAAAGGCATACTTAACGCATTTACGCCAATTCCAACACATTCATGCTAATATATTCACATGCATATATATTAACATAATTAAATCACATAAAACATGTTATGCAAATTCACAATCAATTACACCAAAATTAGCTCACATGGGCTAATTAACAAATACGAGCAATTCATTTGAATCACTCAACCATACACATTTTCACAAAAAAAAAAATTTTGATTTCGTGTCACTATTCATGTTACTATTCACGCTATTCATTTTCTAGTAATAACACGCCAATGTATGAACGAACCACTAATCCACTCGCATGCAAAACCAACTAAGGAAATCAAGGTAACTTAAGTGTTTATGTCAAAGTATCTCACATGTTTGTCCTCGGGAAATGTGAGAAAAATGTTTGATCAAAGAAATCAGGTAAAATTGTAAATCGATTTTCTTTAGTATTTTTTTAACATTGAATTTATTTCTTTCTAAGGCACCAAAGATAGCCCGAGTCGAGGTCCATTTTCTTGCTCCAATGGATTCACTGTCCATTTCTCATGCATATTTCAAAGTCGACGCTTTCTCTCTCCCGCAAATCAAGAAAATGTCCTTAAAATCCTAACTTGGGTGTATATAACTCTCGATTTAAATGTTTTTCTTCTTCTTCTTTTTACCACTAAACTTTATTAGAATGTAGTTAATCGCCCCTCATTTGGGACTCAACCTCGAGACCCTCTCCTTATACCTTGCATTTTTGAAACATTGAGCATGTAGTAAACTATCCCCATTTGGACTTGAACCCCACGACTCGACTCCACGAGCTCTCCCAAAAGTAGGACCCCATCATGCATATTTGCTTCGACTGTTAGAGTAAAATCGAATATATGGGCTGATATATTAAATAAATATGAATTATAGGCTATCAAATAAAGTTAGGCTAATTAAAGTGATTAATTTAAGTTTTGGGACCTTAATTAATATATTATAAAGGTAATATGAATGTATAGACAAGCGACTTCTATTTTTATGATGTGGGTTAATATAGAAATACGAACAATCGTGGATCAAGCTCATATACAAACACAATTAGTTATAAATAGGGGTCATGGTCCCCAGATCACACAAGGTTTTTTTTTTTCTTCTGATTCCCAATGTCAGAGAGAAATATTAGATAGTAAACTAGTGTGGATCTGAAAATCATAAAGCCTCGTATTCGTATCCGAAGATCATAAAGTTTCAAACTTAGATTCAAATATCTCAATATTTTGTTACGTGGATTCGTGCACGCCTCCGCAAATCCTCGTGATTTTTGATTCTGATGATTTAATATGAATGTTCCCGCTTGTGTGATGGTTTTCACATAATTTTTTTAAATCTCTCATTCGTATCGTAACTAGTTTCATGTTGATTTGTCGAGAATATGTTAGAAAAGGATTTTTTTTTTTCAAATTAAAATATTTATTTATTATTTTTTTCCTTGATTCCGCTTAAATGCTCCAATCGGATTCTTGTCCCCGAAGGACAATTAGAGCATGGATTCGTCCCCAAAGGACAATTAGCAATGAGTTCAAACTACGCCAAAGCCGCAGGGAGACCTATTGGTTCAAAGGATGTTCCTCCCCTGAAGAGGAGAACACAAATGAGCATTGGTACCCCTGAGAGGTACATGATACAAAAAAATAAATAAATAAATAAAAGTCAAGGCCAACTGGCTGTTTTAGTTGGTGATTTAAATATAAATATGTCATCATTACAGTGTATTTACGAAAATTTACATTCAAATATAAAAATTTATATATATTTTTTGAGATAAGTTAATTAACACAATATGTCACCAAAGTGACCACTTTTGTGCAATTAATTTTATTTCAAAATATAACAAGATTATGTGCCTGTAATTTATGTGAATATTAATCGGCCCAAAGGAAAATTAATATTTAACAAAATTGCATGTACACCTGTGGTAATAAACGCGTTATAATTGTTTTACATATGAATAATAAATTAAATTCTAAAGGAATATTTATCATCTCGATATATGTTCTTATTATCAGTATTTGATTATTACACCAAGATATCACTTACATAAGTTAATATTTTTTATCCAAAGATAAAATATTAATGTGAGTAGTCTCCTTGAGCATCTCGAGATTGAAGTTTCATTTTTATTTGAATCTTCTGGTTTTTTTGGTTTTGCATCTTATGTGAGTTTGTTTTCATTTATTTATTGTCTTCTGATTCAAATATACTAGTTCGTCTAACATTAATGCCAAGATAATTCTATTCCATGCTAAATCGCACAAAGTTCAAGACATGGCATGATAACCTCCAAATAGTTCTCACGTCATAACCGGGACCTCAAGGCTATGGGCTCTTCACTACACCCTTACCGTGAAAGTTCCTCTAATGAAAAGAGGGATATTGAAAGGTGGGAGAAGTCAAATCGCATGTGTTTGATGATCATTAAGAAGGTCATTCCAGAAGCATTCAGGGGCACAATATCCGAAACGATAAAGATAGCCAAAGAGTTCCTAGAAGAAATTAAGAATAGATTTGCCAAGAATGAAAAGTCCGAAACAAGACATCTTTTTGGCAAATCCATCTCAATGAGATATAAAGGTAATGGGAACATTAGGGAGTACATTATGGAAATGTCTCATCTTGCTTCAAAGTTAAGAGCACATAAACTTGATCTCTCTGAGGATTTGCTTACATTTTATTTTGATATCTTCCCCACACAATCTCGCCTCAATTTAAGGTGAGCTGTCCGCCAAAAGAAGACTTGGTCTCTTAATGAGCTCATCTCACATTGTGTGCAAGAAGAGAAAAGATCGAAGCAAGAAAAGATAGAAAGTGCTCATTTGATTGGTACTTCCAAGCATGCAGGGAAGAAAAGAAAGACGGATAAAGAAGTTGCAGAGGTTCCATATCAAAAGAAACAAATATAAAGAAAAAGGGTTGATGGTTGTTTCTTCTGTGGAGCTGTGGGACATAAGAAGAAGCAATGTACCATCATGCTTTAGCAAAGAAAGGTACACTTCTTAATCTAGTTTGTTCTGAGGTTAATTTGACTTCTCGTACCTAAACACACTTGGTGGATGATTCTAGTGCAATCACCACATCGGGCAGGTCCATGCAGGGAGTCATTAAGTCACGAAAGCCAAATGACGGTGAAAGATACATCTTTGTAGGCGATGGCAAGAAGGTCTAAGCTTGAGGCAATTGGGGCATTTAGGTTATTATTAAAATCTAGTACTTATTTGGATTTGAATGAGATATGTTGTACCATTCCTTTCGACCGAATTTTTGTTTCTACTTCATATTTGACAAATTTGGTTATACTTATTCTTTTGGAAATAATAAATTTAGTCTTTTTCGTAATTCAAATTTATGTTGGTACTGGTTCTTTATCTTATGTAGATAACCTTTATATGTTTGATACAGTTGCTTCATATCATGAAACCTTGCAATTAAGCACTCAAGGTGTTAAAAGAAAATTAAACGATGAGAATTCCTCATCATTATGGCATAAGAGATTAGGTCACATCTCCAAAAGGAGAATTGAAAGGCTTGTGTCAAATGGGATTCTAGATTCTCTTGATTTTGCAGATTTTGAAATTTGCACAAATTGCATAAAGGGAAAACAAACAAACACAAAGAGATTTGGTGCTAACAGGCATGACAAGTCTTACAACCGATACATTACGTATATTCAGGGGCCATTTCCTACTCTGCTTCATGGAATGGGCCAACAATATTTTATCACGTTTATAGACGATTTTTTCACGTTATGGCTACCTTTATCTCATTCATGAAAAGTCCCAATCACTCATAAGTGTTCAAATCGTTTCAAAGTTGGAAGCTGAAAATCAAACTCAATAAAAGGGATTAAAACGCCGATTCGACCGTGGTGGTGAATACTATGGAAAGTATGACGGTTTAGGTGAACAACTTCCAAGACCATTTGCTAAATTCCTAGAGGAGTGCGGTATCGTCCCACAGTACACCATGCCAAGTTCTCCAAGCATGAATGGTGTTGCTGAAAGGTGAAACATAACGCTAAAAGACATGGTAAGAAGTATGATTAGTCATTCTAACTTGCAATATCACCTAGCGAAGCATTAAAGCATCGCAAAGATATATTCTTAATAGAGTACCAACTAAAGCAACTGCTAAAACCCCTTATGAACTTTGGACTGACAAGAAGCCTAGTCTAAAGCACTTACACATTTGGGGATGTCCAAATAAGTAAAAGGCCTTACAGCTACATGAAAGAAATTGATTCAAGAATAATTAGTTGTTATTTTATCGATACTTCTAAAAAGATCCAAGGGTTAAAAATTCTATGATCCTACTACTAAATCAAATTTTGAGACGAGAAATGCTCGGTTCTTTGAGGATGTTGAGTTTGAAGGGGGAGATAAGGATAGGGATTTTGCTTTTGAAGATGAATATGTTGATATTCCCACAGCTGTCATTGACATTGATCAGGCTCCTATACCTGACATTGTTCAAGAAGCAGATCCAAATCAAAACAATATCCAAGAACCTCCCGTTCCAAAAGAACAAACTCTACCTCCTCCAAAACCTACGCTATTAAGGAGATCCACTAGAGAAAGGAGAAGTGCATTGCCAGATGATTACATTGTATTTCTTCAAGAACATGAGTTTGACATTGGTGCGGTGGAAGATGATCCAATCAACTTCAGCCAAGCCCGGAAAGTTTAAATCTCAAAGAGTGGATTGATGCCATGAATGAAGAGATCAAGTCCATGAAGGACAATGACGTTTGGGATCTTGTCTCATTGCCTGAAGGTGAAACCCATTGGATGCAAATGGATATTTAAAACCAAGAGGGATTCGAAAGGTGACATGGAGAGATACAAAGCTCGTCTTGTTGCTAAAGGTTATACACAAAAGGAAGGCATCGATTATAAAGAGACTTTCTCTCCAGTTTCATCGAAAGACTCGTTTAGGATAATAATGGCACTTGTGGCGCACTTTGACCTTTAGCTTCATCATATGGATGTTAAGATTGCATTTCTCAATGGTGACATTGATGAAATAATCTATATGGTGCAACCAAAAAATTTTGTGTCGGGAGATACAAAGAGGATTGTTTGCAAGTTAAGGAAATCTATCTATGGGCTTAAGCAAGCTTCTCGTCAATGGTATTACAAGTTTCATCAAATTATCATTTCGTCTGGTTTTGAGATGAATATGGTTTATGACTGTATATACCATAAGTTCAATGGGAGTAAGCATATTTACTTGGTTTTATATGTTGATGACATATTGCTTGCCACCAACGATATATGCATGTTGCATGAAACCAAGAGATTTCTATCAAAGAAATTTGAGATGAAAGATCTCGTGGTGCTTCTTTGTGTTAGGTATACGTATACAATGTGGATCGATTCGTGGAATACTTTGTTTATCACAAAAGAGCTATATTGAGAAAATTCTTAAAAGGTTTGGCATGCATGATTGCAAACCAGGTGACACACCTATGGCTAAGGGAGACAAATTTAGTCTCAGTCAATGCTCCAAGAATAATTTTGAGATTCAAGAGATGCAACAGATTCCTTATACATCGGCAATAGGGAGTCTAATGTATGCTTAAGTATGTACGCGTCCAGATATTGTGTACATTGTTGGCATGTCGCAAGTATATTTGGGTATTCCCTGGAAAGGATCATCGGATAGCGTACTAAGCGTGTCAGCGAGGTACTTACATAGAACAAAAGACTACATGCTCACTATCGAAAGTTAGACTGCTTAGAGATCATCGGATATTCCGACCCCATTTGCCGGATGTCGAGATAGCATGAAATCTTACTCTGTATTATATCTACTTACTTGCTGGAGGTGCTATATCTTGGAAGAGTGTTAAACAAAGCCTATTATAGCTTCTTCCAATTACATAAATGAAGCTCAGAGTTTGTTATGAGGCATCCAATCATGGAATGAGTAGTTGCAAATTTTGTCACGGGGCTACATATTATGGATGGCATTGAAAGACCACTTAAGTTATTTTGTGACAATAAATCAACAGTACTATATTCCAATAACAATAGGAGTTCGACGAAGTCAAAATTTATAGACATCATATTCCTAGTTGTCAAAGAAAGGGTTCAGAGTGCACTTATATCTATAGAGCACATTGGGACAAACTCCATGATTGCAGATCCACTGACTAAGGGATTACCACCTGTTGTCTTTTCATGAGCACAATCGCCATATGGGTGTGGTTTCTCTTCGCATTTCTGTCGCTTTAGTGAAATATTTAGATTTTTATTAGTTCTTTGTTATGGATATTATGGATTTTAAGGTTATTTACCCAAAGAAAGTATTCGCCATCTACTTTGATTTTCAGATGGCTTGATCTCACTAAGGTTTGTTGAGGACCATTGAAATAGGCATGTTGAGATCACATTGCATGAAATTTTCATGCTAGTTAATAATCCACACTGATCTTTTTGTCATTAGTTACATTGATATACGCGATCATTGATGGCCTAGTTACAAAAATATGTGTAAAGACGCCGCTTTGGCTCTATATTGGTGTGGTTAATGGACAAGATTGTTATCGATATAAAGTTTTGATAGCAAAACTCATGAGTTCATAAAAGTGATAATTCACGCTATAAAGTTACATATATAGCCCAAGTGGGAGATTGTTGAGTAAAATCGAATATAAGGGTCGATATATTAAATAAATGGAATTATAGGCTATCAAATATACACTAAAGTGATTAATTTAAGTTTTTGGGGCCTTAATTAATATATTATAAAGTGTGGGCATGAATGTGTAGAGAGACAAGCGTAATTTCTATTTCTTTGCGGATGGGGTTAAATGGGAAATTGGTGAACAATCGTGGACTGCTCATATATAGACACACCGTTATAAATAAAAATACTGGTCCCTGATCACACGTTTTTTCTTTCTTCTAATCTCCCATTGCCAAAAGTTATAGCCGGGAGTTAGACGTAAAACCACAGATCCGGGAAGATCATAATGCCTCATATTCATATTTATCCTAAGATCATAAAGCCTCAACCGATTCAGATCTGAAAAGATCATAAAGCTTCGTAATTCATATTCAAATATCTCAATATTTTGTTATGATTCAGTACGCCAAGAAATCCTCGTATTTTATCTTGATGATTCAATATGAATAAAAATCCCGCTTGTGTGGGATGGTTTTCACATAATATTTTTTTTTTTAAATCTCTCATCGACTTCTTCCCCATCGTCATCGACTTCTTCACCGCCATGGTCAAGCTCGCTCTAAAATCGTCGAAAATACACCACCTATAAGCACTTTGACATCCTACAAAGCAAGCATTGGTTGCTTGTCAAACAAGTAACCCTATAAAGTTAGCTTTAGGGTCTATAAATACCACTCTCCCTATGACTTTCACACATTCTCCCTAAGGCCTTTACATACATATGCGGGTGTTCTCTCCTTTGCTCTCTAGAAATTAGGCTTGCCCACATGCAGATCTGTCATGACTAGAATAACTTGGAAGGTCCTGCACCAAGAGGTTAGTAAACCCTAAGGATGATGACATTAGTTTATCACACATCTTGTTCAATCATGATCCAAGCTTCCGTTGTGCATTGTTTCCTTGATCGCGATGTCAAAGGAGCTCAAGAAGATGCTCAACAAATTGTTCTTTTTGAACGGAGTTGCCAACATCAAGACTCCATTCCTTGGCTCGATTTCTTGGATTTGTAAGGTACATGAAGAGGATGAAGGTTTTAAGAAAGAAAGGGTTGAAGGTGGAGAGAGAGTGGGTGGGGATAAAATTGTTTTCTTACAAATATAACAAAATCTGGGGGGGCAAATTAGATAAGCATAGTGACATGTGGCAAAAGAGAAGAGAAGGCTGGATCAAACTGGTTTTTTTCTTAAAAACAAAAAAAAATTAAGGCCAATTAGATACTCTTAACTCGCTTTTAACCTGCTACATATCTCTTGTGACCACTTAGGGAAGGCACCGCATAAATTCGATTATTCATAGTTGATAAAATGTGAGACTGTTTAAAAAAGAAAAGTGAAAGTTGGGATTATTTCTCACACTTTCCCTTATTTATATTATAAATGATTCAAATTTCATGTGTTCTTTGCTAAGTCGATAAGTTTCCCAAAAATTGTCAGATAGTGCCTTCCTCATAATTAATTCGCGAATGATTTGTCTTTATCATAAATGAGCTTTCCATGATGAGTATACTTAGTTTCCATAGAGTCGTAGCGACTAATGTCTATTGATTGTCTCTCTGGTAAAATTACCAGATGTCTCAACCTTGGACAGAATATGCACTAGCTCTAATCGCCTTAATTTATTGGACTAATTACAAATGGTTCTCAATTTTTTGATTTTTTCTATTTTGATATCTCAACTTTAATTTTATTCCACTAAGTAAGGTCTAAATTCTTAATTTAGTTGGATGATACATTAAACTTAACCTTTAGGCCCATAAATCTATTATTCTAGAAGATCTTTTGTCTTTTAACCTTAATTCTAGTTTCATAATAATGAACTAATCCTAAAATCTCCCTCTATTATACTCACGTCTTTATGCAAGATTAGGGTAACATGTGTAAAACTTACACCTGTAATTGTTAAGTCGATAGAATTGTTGAGACAAATAAAATTGAAGGCAAAATATATAATAACTTGTTTTTGAAAAATAGTGAAAGAAAGCCAAGTTCAAACAATAAATAATAAAAATGCATCTAGATTGGGGAGACATGGAGGGGAAAGGGGTAGTTTGAAATAAGAGCGATGTGGTTCTTTATTTGAACCTTTGAAATAGTTGAGTAACATAAATTAACACATATCATATTTTAACTTTCCTATTTACTTTTCTTATAACATGCATGCTTCTTGATGATATTATGCACCTCAATTTATAATTTAATCATACCATTTTATATTTTTAATTTTATATTAAGTTTTCCTCCTATTTAACTTACTGAACTACTAACACTTTTTAGCTATTTTTTCTTTTCGTGGGCTCAAATTAACCCCCATAAGGTCATTGTACATAATAATATTGCAGGTATGAATCCATGTTTGTTAAGAAATTGCTAATGTCATTCGTAAACGACAAATCGTAAGATTCTACTTGTGAAGAACATTGTTGGGAATGGATTTTCATTTGGATAAACTTAAATCACTTCTACAAACATTAATTTGAAGGAAGTTCGCATGATCGGGATCTACGGTATTATGGATACTGCAAGACTATCATTGCCAAAGCTATTTGTAATAGTATCTCATACCAATTTGATGGTTGGAGCTTTCTTGAGAATATAAGAGAAACCAAAAATTGTTCTAGTCTACTTCAACTACAACAAAAATTTCTTAATGATATCCTTAAAGGAAGAGATATGAAATTTCAAAATATTGATGAAGGAATCAATGTAATAAAGCGACGCACTATTATCTTCAAAAGGGTTCTAATTGTTGTTGATCATGGATAGTTTATGCCAATTAGGAATGCATAGTTGGAAGCCATGATTGGTTTTGTCCAGAGTAGTGGAATTATAATAACAACTAGAGATAAACATCTGCTAGATGCTCATGGAGTGGATGAAACATATGAAGCTAAGGAATTAAATTATAAAGACTCTCTATTGAGGTTTTTAGCCTGCATGCCTTAAGCAAAGTTCTCTCGAGGACGAGTACAAGAATCTCTTGAATCATGCTATAGGATATGCTAAAGGGCTTCCATTAGCACTCAAAGTTTTGTAATTCTAGACACATTGGATACCCCCAATGCCTACTTATTTCCTTACCTAGTACTGTGTGTTATGCAGTTGTGGGCCATAGATTTTCGGGTTCTCACAGCCAGATGCCACACACTTATACAACATTTTTTATGGGCTTTCATTGACGGTTTCATATCTAAACCATATACCAGGTTTTTCACCTGAGGGGTGCCTATCCCTACTCGCTTCATCCATTTACACATGTACTTTTCATGCCATGCAACCTGAGCTCCTGCAACTTCCACGTCCCATTTTACTCGAGCTCACCATCGTAAATCCAAATACAAAGGTCACTCAACCATGTCTTCATGACATACATTGAACACCAACACGCATCGAGCTCTGCCATGTCCTCAATGACATACACGAACACCAACACAATGCGTCAATTTACCATGGTCGAACACCGTAAACACAGTGTCCACCCCAACCATGCACTCACACCCGACTCGACGTGGATGTCTCATGCACACTCACAGGTGGGGCTAACCATGGTATTTCCAAACTCTACTTAAGCACACATACCAATGCAAAGATTCACAAACACCAAGCTTCGTAACTCGTAAGCCACCAACAGCTAAGTGTTTCTTCAATGCAAATCATAATAATACTTGAAAATGCAATCACTGGTCATAGCAAAGCAAAATCCAAATATGTACCGAAGTATCCAAATGTATTCCCTGGATGTTTTATCAAAACCAATACTTTGAACTTCTACATGTTTAGAAATTCCTGATGCTTGCTAAGTATCTATGTGTATGATCATGACCACCGCATACCACCTTTATAGTGATGGTTCTCCATGGTCTTGAACAAGCATGACTAGCGGGAAAGCCCAACTGAATAATAAATAGCACCATAATACACGAAGAAATAGAAGCCTGAAAAACAAACATAGTGGTGATGACATATATGAAATTGAAGTTGTTTCATATAACATGAAAAATCAAATGAGTCAACCTAAGAACTAAGCATATGTTGAAGATTGTAATGCTTGCAAGAAACAAAATGCCTATTCTTATGTCGTCACAAGAGGCATGCTCGCAAGTCATTAAAAAGGGATTATGATTCCATTTCCATCTCTCAGCCATAATAATTTGGTGCTAAGATATACGTAGAAGAAACAAAGTTTAAAAGGGAAATGAAAAATAAATAAAGTAATTGATATATAAAACCAAAGCCTAAGTGGAATTCTAGAAAGTTAAGAAAACAATAATGCCAATAAATAATTAAATCCTGAAAACCAAACCCATTCTCTCAAATTGGGAGAGTCCAAACCAAAGCAATGCCAATAAAGGAGTTCATGGCAGAGTTGCAAAGAACAACCAATGATGCACACTGTAGCTCAAACAGAAAGTTCTCAAGTTCATAAACAAAGGTCAAAAGTCTAAGAAGTCCAAGTTCGCTCATGTAAAACACCCTCGTCAAGTCGCAGTCAAACAGGCTGCGCCAATGGCCTGAACAGCCTTAAAGCAGCATCGTTTATCGATGTCCCAAACCCGATGCTCTTAGAACACATAGCTCGGATGTAAAGTACCGTAAAATCCACATGGTCTGTATGAGACAAGAAATTAACTAGAGTCAGGACAAAGATTGAGCAAATATCCCATTATCCCATACCACCCTTTGCTTTATTAATGAATATATTTCCACTAACTTAGAAAAAGAGTAATACCGGCTTGTATTCCCTTTTGAACTTTCTCAACGTTTAATCTCAAAACATTATTTTATATTCTATGACGTAGTTAAGTAGTGCAAACATAGTCGCTTCCTTAAATCTATATGAATAGCCCCTTCCTTGATAATTCAAGTAATCGTGTTCTTATATATGTTTCAGCCGTATTATAGAACATTACAAGTACACTTCTTATTTATACTGAAAGTGATTAGTACTTCTTGTCAGGTTTATTTCACAATTCAAGATGACTTTGACTTTACGCCATGAACCGTGTGTGAATCGGGTTCAAGTAATTTCATAAATGGGTTCTCAAAATTTTGTGGCTCTCCCATAATTAATGTGATTTCACACTTCATGTCAAGTTTCCATGGTTTCCTTTATGTAAGGCATGTTGGCATTTGTAGAATTTCTACACACAAATGACTTGAACATACATCATGGGTACTTCATTAAAAAACAATGGATGGACACGTATATATATATATATATATCCCTCCATCTAACTGCTTGTAGAAAATATTGCTTAGAAGTCAATGATATATGTTGCAATATAGTTTCCCTTTGGGTGAATAATATCTAGATCTTGTTATTTTCCATGACAAACCTGCCTAAATCTCAGAATTTTTCCAAAAGTCGTAAAGATAATAATTCTATAGTGTATGGATCGCTTCACGTCCTTGTGTCCAAAGACTTGCATGTAGCGTGGATGACCCTACACTCACAAAAGTACTTTGTAGAAAAAAATTGCTTAGGAAATTGATGATGTATATATATGTCATGTTAGTTCCCTTAGCCGAATCAATCGGAATCAACATGGAATCAGCTTGAGTCCATCCAATTATGGACTAGTAGGGTCCTCTCACCACATGTTGGAAACCTCACATTTCTGATCAATGGAGCTCGAAATAACAACTTCCATGGTGAAACACTCCTCCCGAAAGCTAGGTGGGCCTGCTTTTGGCTAAGAGTGCTCGTAAGCAGGCGACATCTTCTCTAGGATGGTCTTACTCTTCATGATTTTGGTGGATTAAGACATCTTTATTTGAGCAAGTAATAGAAATCATGGATACGCATTTGTTTTTTTGAGATGAAAGTGGAGTACATGGCTTCAAAGGGAGCCGAGAGTTGGCATCACATGTTCCATTAGTATCGAGAGAGTTTCTTCCTATTCTTACGATAACAATGATATTGATGTAATGCTAGATTAATGCTCTTCTCAGTTGAATGTGAGTATAACACGTAAAATTATGCTACAATTAGTCCATTTACTAAGATAGAACACCTTGTCTCTGTGAAAATTGTCAAGATGTTCGGCTATGATATAGATCAATCATTTCATTTTAACCATGATTATCAAAATATCAAAGCATGATTGTATATAAACATATGTGTGTGAGAGAATTAAAGTTTAAGCAGGACTCGCAAAGATTGGATTATTTACACACACACACATATATGTTATTATATATATGTATATATATATATATATATAGACCTCTAATTAATGAAAACTCGTGGAGCAAAGTGTAGTATTCTCGAATAAAATAGACTCACTTAACATTACTTAGTGTGAAATCATTTTTATGAAAATATTTATTTATTTTTGTTTCTATTATTATTATTTTATTTCGTTGTTATATGCATGAAATTATTATACCCTTAAACAATCTTTGTGATTTATGAGCCTCATCGGGTTTTACACTCAGGCCTGGGGTAGATAATGGTTCTTCGTTACGCCTCGCCAACAAAAGATGAATCTTTCCTTACCCATTGAAAAAGACTTGAAAATACCATATATTCCTCTTAAAATGAGAAAAACATCCTTTTAGTTTTTTTTTTTTTTTTTTTTGGTTAAAAAAAAAATCATTTTTGGACAACAAGATTAAATGGTTGAACTTATTTTTGATGGTCAACCTCATGAATACTGCGGGATGCAAAGGGTAACCCGACACCACTATGAAAATCGAGCGTAGCCCCTTGTACGGAGCTCTACCTTAAATACAAAACCTGTTCCCAAATGGGGCCTTCAATATGACTAATACTGTGGTCCACATGCGAGTGTAAACAATGGCCACTTAGTCCCTCGGTGATCAATACCTCTCACAAATATATTCCAACCAAATATATATTACATGGTTCAAGAGTTAATAAATTACTCTTATACAACATATATTAAAATTACAACATTTTAATACATGTATACAACATAACCACCAAAGCCACAACTCGACTTTTCCTCACCCACTCTAATGAGTGCCGCCTTCCGATCGCTCCCGTAATCCTCGAAATGGTGATCCTCGACAGGTGAGCAAAGCCCACTGAGATAATTTCCTACATGGGTTACTCCCACCTAAGTGCACACGCATGGCAAACAACAATCACATTCAAGCAAATACATGATCCCACTTCCTTGAATGTCTACATGTCGTGGATGAGAATGTGACTCAATTCTATCCCATATCCCGAGTCCTCACCCGACTTCCTACAAATCTAAGTTAAGTATGAGAGCTACCTGGCCATTTTTCCCATGACAACCCAAGATTTCTCTTAATCTTTTCATTTTTCATTTACAACCATTTACCTCGAGTCCTCACTGACTCCCTTTCAAGCATGCGCATTTTGCCATAATGAAAAACTCCGCTTCCAAACAAAGGCATTGTTTTCAACCGGTGGACAACCCTCCGATATAAATAGTGGACCGATTCCGATAATTTATTTTGTGGACAACCCTCCGATGTATATCAATTGGGCCGACTCCGACGATTGATATTTTACATGGACAACCCTTCGATGTATATCAATTGGGCCTACTCCGACGATTGATATGTTATATGGACAACCCTCCGATGTTGTAATGGACACACTCCGATAAATAATATTGTCGGGTCAACCTCGAAACAATTCCTCTCAAGAAACCACCTCATGCACTCTCACTCTATTGCTCTAGGTGCTCCCAAAGGTATGAAATGCAATGAGCCATTTCCATTTTCTTTAACCCGTGCGACTCATTTGACGCTGTCTTATTAATCAAACCCACTAATCAACACCCACGCAGCGTTATCCACAAACCGTGTACTCTCACAACACACCATCAAACACCTAACACAAAGAGCCGATCCCAACTTTCTATGCACTCACACCTAATTTCTAGGTTACCACAGTGCATATGGAATGCATGATGCCAATTTCAACACATTCATGCTAATATATTCACATGCATATATATTAACATAATTAAATCACATAAAACATGTTATGCAAATTCACAATCAATTACACCAAAATTAGCTCACATGGGCTAATTAACAAATAATGAAAGCAATTCATTTTGAATCACTCAACCATACATTTTCACAAAAAAATTTGATTTCAACATTATTCACGCTACTATTCACGTTATTCATTTTCTAGTAATAATACAAATGGCCCAAATCTCTGACCATAAAACATGGCATCTCAACCTTCACGATTCATCACCGATATTGTGATACCAAAACACACCACAAACCCTGTAGACATCAGTCCCGAGATCAAAACCGAACCTCAACACAACTGAACGCTTCGAAATAGTCCGTGTGGCTCTCGCTCATGACCGGTCTAAAACAGCCTTTGTAATTCAGCCCGAATCGTTCAAAACAAATTCCGAAATTGGGTCTCTAATGTCCGAAAAACAACCCGAAAATTTCTAAAATTCCTATACTCAGTCCAAAATTCAGACCGAAATTTACTTCGCCACAACCTCTAAGCCAATCCACAACCATTAAAATGACCTTTATGCTAGAAATAACACAAGTATGAAAATTCCTACCCGTGAGTTTGACGTAAACCCAAGATTTTGGTGTCCACGCTGTAGCCTCATCGCTGTGATCATCCTCGCCTCAGTCCCGACGAAAACTTGCGGTCCTATTTTTCATAGATCTAAGAAAAAGGGAAGAAAGAAAATAAAAAAATAAAACCTCTCCACACGCTATTCTCTCACCCCCCCGTTTGTCTATTTGTTTTCTCGACTTTATGCTTTTTTATTTATTATTATTATTATTATTATTATTATTATTTTCTTTTCTTTTTCTTAATTCTTTATTTCTTTTCAATACATCATCAATCATGCGAATTAATTATGAGCCACACACATTCAAGTGCACCACATAGTTTCTGGCCATGCCACTCTCGAGGTGCCATGCCAGATTCGACACCCTACGCTTCAAAAACGTAGTGAATTCGATCGCTCTCAAATTCGACAGGTTAGATTTCATAATGAAGATTTTTAACGATGAATTCAAGCCTATCCGAGATCTAGAAAATTTTCTGCTTTTCAACCGGGAATTACCGTTTTTATCTCTTTTTCGTAAAATTGAATTTTTCCCCTGCTTTACACTATACATTTTGGCTCTTTCTTTCTCTCTTTCTCTTTCTCTTCCTCTTTCTTTCTTTTTCTTCCTCTTCCTTCCTTCTTTCACGCTTTTGGTCTCCCAAAAAATGAGAGACCAATTGATTCTTATCCTTATTTGATATTTTACATTTCTTCCTTTTAATTGCACTTAATCATTTAACTCCTTATTATTCTCATTCTAACTTATTCAAATTTATTTGCATACTATCTTATCATACGACTCTTGCGGTCCCATCCACCAATTACTCATTTACCCTTGCTTATTTCCTAAGCCTGCTTTCAATGCTTTGCATTTAAATTACGAGAAATTTCCTGATTATACTCATAATATACCCTAAACATGTTATAAAATCACTAGGGTATATTTCGGGGTGTTACAACATACCCCAATTGAAGAGAATCACAAGCTGGGGTTTAAGAAGGGAGAGGTCCCTGTTGATAAAGGAAGATATCAAAGGTTGGTGGGGGCGTTTAATTTACATGGCTCATACACCGAACCCAGGTTGCTCTATGTCGTAAGTGTGGTTAAATTAATTTACATGAGCCTTATGAGGAACATTTAGGAGCATATCATTGTATTTTCAGATACCTCAAGGGAACACCTGAGAAAGGGCTTCTTTTAAAAAAAAAATTGATTCAAGGAAGATAGAAGCATTCACTGATGCTAATTGGGCTGGGTAAATTAGTGATAGAAAGTCTACTACTAGGTATTGTACATTTATATAGAAATTCCAATGATCGAGGAGTAAAAGCAATGAATTTGGTAGCAAGCAGAAGCAACGCTGAGGGTCGAACTAGCTCTCGTGATATGGAATATGTGAACTTCTATGGAATAAAAAGAATCATCTTTGAGCTTCTCCCCCAAAATGAGAATCCTATGTTGTCAGACCGTGACAATAAGTTAGGGGCAATCGCATACTCACAATCCAACTCACCATGACCATACCAAACACATAGAAGTAGATAGACATTTCATTAAAGAGATGATTGAAGAAGAGCTTGTGTGTTTGCCCTATATTACATCCAAGGGACAACTAGCGGATTTCTTAACCAAAGGCTTACCACAACTCATGTTTGAAAAACACTTATCCAAGTTGGACATGATAGATATTTATGGTCTAACTTGAAAGGAGTGTTATAGGATGCGTTGAGTCCCTATTAAAAATTGTTTTAGGAAAGTAATTATAATCTTCGTATGACTGGTCTAGTTCCTTTTCATGGTTGTAAATTAGGAGTTAGTTTCCTTTTTCGTTCTCTCTCTAATTATAAACACACACACACACACACACACACACACACACACACACACACACACACACACACACACACACACACACACACGGACCGGGCCGGGCCGAGCGTGCCGGGCTCGCTGGGCCGACCACCGCCGCCGGGCTGGCTCCGCGCACCGCGCTACCTCCTCTGCAAAACAAGAAAGAAGAAGGTCGGCGCGTGGGCTTCGCCTCGTAGCCGCTCCGTTCCCAAGTCGCTTTCTTTCTCGATAAGAGAAGACGGACTCGCTGTAGTGGGCGCGAATGTGTCGCGTAAAAAGTCCCGCTGCATCTCGCACTAACGGGTGGCCTGCATTTATGATGACCATGACAACTTTCCTAATTGAATATATATGTTAACAGTATGTTTCCTAATTAGAGTATGACACCGAATAGTGTGTTTCCTAGTCGAGGATGATATAATATTTCCTACCTGGTAGAGATTTTCTTCCTTATTGTAAACCAATTAATAAGTGGGATAACGAGGAGTGATTATTTGGGAATATCTTACTTTCCCCGGACAGGGATTGGATATTTTCCCTTTGTCGATGGATTCAGTTTGTTTTGTGGCATGTGGGCTTTCTCAAGTGCTCATATATGTCCTTTCAATGCTGACCAGCCTTCGGGCCTACCGGGCGTCGAGGCCTGGTTGTTTCGATGGGCGTGCCTCTTCTTTGGGCTTGGCGAGTGGGCCTGCGAGCCCATTTTTTCAAACTCCTATCGCCGCTCTCGTACTCTTGCAGGTACGTGTGCGGCAAGGGTTGTAACGCTTCTCGTATCGGATGCAATTTCCACATGTCTCGCCGTGGCCGGGATTAGTTGTGGCTCGTCGCCGCCATATGTCCTCGCAGGATAATGATGACCCTTCTCGTTTTCGCTCATTTTTCCACTTCTTTTCACTTCCCTCTCCTATTTCTTTCGCTGACATCCTCTGCCTTGTGTACCCCCGTCGCTGAAACCTTATCTTTGTTTTTGGGGCCGAGTTCGGACGTCCTTCTCCTCGTTGGCCGACCCTTTTCGTGCAAGATCTTTTTCTTTGGCCCCTCCCGGGAGATAGCTTTTCCCGTTTTATTCCTCGGATCAAGCCAAGGTTTTCTCTTCTGGGCCTCCTTCAAATGATACGATCGAGGCACTGTGTGGTTAGGTCAGGGTCGTCTCGCTCTTACCAAGGCTCATGATGGGTCCTGAGCCGTTCTTCTCTAGGTATCGAGGTGACTCTTCTAACAAGGCTGCCTCTAGCTGATTGAGGCGCTCCGACCGTCTCGACGGTTAAGCCCCGAGATGCCCCAGGGGTGCCCCCTTTTCCCGTAGACAAGGGTAAGGGGAGAGTAGACCTGATTACATATCCGTGGGGTCCGACACTTAAAGTCCGCCGCTCAAAGATGCTTTAACCACGGACTCTAAGAAGGTCGGCCCCTCAGACAATACCTTGCCAAGCATTATCGACCTCCTGCATTCGAGTTTGGTCCTCGACGCTGAATTTCACGGGTTTCCGCACCAAGATGGTATGCTTCTTCAAAGTGGCTTTCGATAATGGCTCTTCGCTTCTACACCCCTTCATAAAAGTGGGTTTTCAGAAGATTTCAAATGTTTATCCTTCCAATTCTCACCCAATGGTCGGGGTATTTTGGAGCTGACCGCTGGGTCTCTTAAGGGACAGGGGTTTGGTGTTCCAAGATAGCTCCTCGTTCCCTCTATTTGTTTACTAAGTATGAAACAAATTCGAGGGCTTTCTATTTTTCCAAAAGTGTCGTGGGTGTTCTAGTGATTTCCGATCTTCCCCCTTCTCCCATAGGTTTGAAGGGACGCTTACATTTTTGTGAGCGATCGCACCGGGAATACAATCCTGACAAGGATGACACCCCTCGGGCGTTCACCGCTTGACCACCCCCCGAGCATCTACGTGGGAGTGTCGCTCCGCTTTTTGGTATAACTCGTACGAGGTCGCCGGGTATCTTTCTAACTCAGATCGCTTCATGCGGCCTTTTTAGTGGATCGACTCTAACTCACCAAGACCATGCTGGGCCCGTGACGCTGGCGCTATCGAGTGTCCTCCGCATCCCTACGGAGCCGGAACAATCGGATATTCCCGCCAGCTCGAGGTCACCCGCCGCTATCGCGGAGGCCTTCGCCCTTCCACCATGTTCTCCCATCGGGCCCTCCGCAAACCTACTAAGGAGAGCTCACTTATTGACACTGCCTGAGGTCTCGAAGCATGAAACGGAAAGCCTTACCGCTAAAAAAGATCGGCCGGCCTTGGCCAAGGTTCCGAAACGGGACGCCTTTTCTCTGTTTACGACGCCCGAGCGCGCAACAGCTTCCGCCGGGTTCCAAAGTTCGAAGTTCGCAACCCCGTCGCAGTCCGTCGCAAGGCAAAAGGCCCTCCCAGGCCGCTGAAAACCGGGCCGCGATCATGCCGGCATCAGTCTGAATCTCGCCATATGGTGTTAGGCCACCTTCTCCGAGGGTGGAAAAAGTGAAGAGGAGGGACCTAAAACTGGCGATGGCGATTCCGCTTCAACGCCAAACCTGCTACCGGGCGCGATCTCGTCACATTCTACAAGGATTCGACCAAGAGGTCGAGCAGGCCGCCTGCTGACGAGGCTCGCCCCATCCTCCAAATCCACTTCCTCTGCTTAAGGCCCCATCCACTAAGAGCTTCCGCATGGGACGGCCGGTTCGAGCTGCCTGTGCTCCGCCTGGGTAGAATTCCATGACTAAGTCCGCGTGTGACCTACCTTTTATCACAGCTTTCTGCCAGACTGGACGTCAACTCACTCACGGCTGCCCGCTTCCATCGCCTCCGAGGTCTCGGCTTATACTACTCGCTGCATCTGACATTCCATGACTTCGTGGTGTGAGCTCTGAAAGTAAGTGCATGAGCTTCCGAGTCAGCGTACCACCAATGCCAAAATTAACTTCTCCATCCTCGGGTATCTCTCTTCTGCTCCTCTCGCCTCTAACAGCAAGAGAAATCGTCATCAGATCCCCGTCCCGTCCCGACGAGACAAATGGGGTTGAGAAACTGGAATCGCTAAATATAGTTAGGAGCCCTACGAGGGGCTCACTTAATGGGGAGCCCATATGTCTTCAAGGCCGAGAACGCTTCTCCGCACTCAGATCCCATCAAAGCTTTTAAAACCCTCCGAAGAAAGGTCGATATTTATCTGGGTTTCGACACGACCTACTTGCTTTGGCTGGCCGCCAGACTTCGCTTCGATATATGATCAGCACATCGCTCACCTCATTGGCTGACTATGAAACCTAGAATTTTTCTCTACCGATACTCCGGCACTGGGCCGATTCAGCCTACGTTGTACTTTAGGATCCGAACGCCTCGGCTGCATTTAGGCCATGGAGGTCTACAGGATTTCACCAACATGTCATCTATATACACTTCCATGGACGCCCGATGTGTTTTCGGGAACATCCTATCGACCACCGATATGTGGCCCGCCTGAAGCCCAGCGCATCACATCGCAGTAATAGTCCCCAGGCCGCGACAATACATCTTTTCGTCATTCGATCCATGTCGATCCGACAGAACAGAGAATGCATCCAGCAAACTAAGGAGCCTATGGTGGTTTACCAGAAGATTCACGAAGAGGTCGATTCGCAAGGAAACCATCCTTCAAGTACATGCTCACGACGTCGCGAAGTCGATGCGAGTCGCCACTGCTTTCACTTTTCTCGACCAAGACGACACAAGAAGACTCCTGATTTTCCACTTCGACGTCCCGCCTGCAGGAGCTCACACCTCCGCCGATCGCCATTCTCCGCGCCAAGCCCGCCTCCTTTCGCTGACTAGCTCATGACGGGTCGATGTTCAATTGCCGCAGCAGAGCCACATGGGTCTATTCCTCCCATATTCGTCCGTTTCCATGCGAAGACGCCCTTGTTCGCCTTAGGAAACTAGCGAGAGG
Source organism: Tetrastigma voinierianum (assembly GCA_016808115.1). Taxonomy (NCBI): domain Eukaryota; kingdom Viridiplantae; phylum Streptophyta; class Magnoliopsida; order Vitales; family Vitaceae; genus Tetrastigma; species Tetrastigma voinierianum. The sequence continues at coordinate 2,566 of JAEQBH010008445.1, read as the reverse complement.
GTGTTTAAGGTCCTCTGCTAGCTGGGAGCCGACAGAAGTAGGTGTTCAGTGGTCGCCATCCAACGATACAAAGTTCCAAATTTCGAGGGCTCGGGACGGTAAGCACTTCGTCGCGCATGTCGAGCTCGTCCAAGTATACATTATCGACCGCTTTGCTTCACGGAGCAAGCCGAAAAGACTCCCGTCACTCGTTGTCTCGAACCATTCCTACTCCGCTTATGGTGGGAAATTTGACCACCATGGCACGCGTGAGGGAACGGGCTCGCTTATCGCACTGGGAGAGACGGTCTCCCGCCGATAGCCGATGAGCATCTACCACGGTGAATCTCATGGCGGGTCGCAGAACCGCAGGCACTGGGGTCTCCTGCAGAGGAAAGCACTCCAATAGATCGAACCCAAGGTAATTTCTCCGTGAGAACTCGCAGCTGGTGTCGACGGAAACCGCTTCGCCTTCCGGTCCATCTCGCCGGCCATCGGCGCTTAAGACGATGTCATCGAATCTCCGTCGTCGACGGTGGACCATTTTATCGCCACAACCACCAATCGTAACGCCACGGGTGCTCGCATCCCTCCAGTCCGAAAGCCAGAGAACGCTATTGATGTGGTCTGTCGGGGCTAAAGCCAGACACCGCCAGGACGCTCACCACCTCCGCCGACCGGACGCCGCGTAATGGGCCTCCCGCCGAGCCGATTCCTCCTCCTACAAATCCCCGATATCACGTGATTTCGCAGAACACGGGTGTTGAGTCGCCATTTACCGAGGTGGTGGTGGCTACGCTAAGTCGGGAGTTCGGGTCTTCAGCCTCATCTGTGGCGCCTACTTTCAGGCTATGTAGTTGCCGCGAGATAACGAAACCACGCCAGACGTAATTTATTTCCTTCTGTCAGATGTAATCATTCCGCATATGCCCGTAGTCCCCGTGGAATTCCGCACACGGCAAGGTCTCTCAGGGCAGGTCTCATATTTGAGTCACACCAGAATTGTTCGCTTTCGCACTTCAAGGCAGACTCGATATCGAGGTTATTAAGGTGAACCACGAGGTGAATAACGCTGCCGCCTCTCTCGAGTCAGCGTGCCCCAGCGATCTCCTGTGGTTTCGAGTCTCTTCGGTGACCGTTCTCCATCTTTCGAGATCTTCCGATCACTTTGTCTCCTAAGCCACCTCGTCGTCTATTCGCCTCGCCTCGCATGTGGCGGAGGAGCTCCCTTTCTTCGGTTACGAGGGCTTCTTCACCATTCCCAGTGTACTTCTTTCCACTGCAGCAGCGTTCCTACCATATGCTCACCCGAGGTTTTTTGAGACGGAGAACATTAAATTAATTGTTCCCGCACAATATAAATGGCGATCGCGAACTTCGCTGTATGTCCACCTTCGTGGACTGGGCCACAATCTCTCGAACGAGGACCTCAAGCTCTCGTGGAGCTCGTCGATGGTCGAAGATACGAGCACCCCCGGCTTCGCACGTTCCTGGCCCAACGGCGGGGAGACTAATGAGAATGGATAATTTGAACAGAGAGACCGACGGCTGGTCTATTAAAACTGTGCCAAGCTTTCGCCTTTTTAACGCGATACAAAGCCTGCATCGCATTGCGGTCCCGTACCAACGTTCCATTTGATTCTATAAAGTTAAAGTGATCACTGATCTTCACACCATCGAACGCCCACTGCGGCATTCTCAACTTTGCTGTAAGAGGAAGTGAAGCACCGTCCGTGAATGGTGACTCACCGTCACTTCATGGTGTCCATAAAGGCTCAAGCGGTCCTTCATAACTTCCTACACTCCTGCCGAGCCTCGCCTGAGGTTCGAACCTCCGTCCCATGACCGCTCTCATCCACAGGGTGACGTAGTTCCTCGTTCCCGACATGCCCCTAGCCAAGGCTTGCCTCCTCCAGGGCTATGGTCTCAGGCTCCCCGGTCGCCACCCGGACTCCGCTTTGTTTCCGCACTCCTGGGAGTGCCGAGATCAGGTTACCTCTTCGCCGCAGGAATGTCAGACCTTCCGACTGTCAGATTCTAACAAGCGCTGCATCCGCCCTCGCAGTCGCTTCAACTTTCTATCAGCGCCGATTGCGGAAGTGAGCGCCCACTTCATCCGTCAGTTCATTGCTTCTAACAAAGGTCAGGGGCTCAACGTTCGCACGTCGCGGGTCTTACATCCTTTGCGGACGGCCGTCGCCTGTTGCGTTCGAAGCCGATACCATCGCGAATCGGTAGATCGCTTTTATTCAGAAGGAACTATCGCTCCTACGCATCTGCGCGTTTCAACCATGATGCTTTTCAACCTGACCAATCGAGCGTGACGGGTCGTCGGACCGACCGCAGTTGTCCGCATCGCGCTTGCTCTCCTCCGCAAAAACAAGAAAGAAGAAGGTCTACGCTGGTCGCCTGTAGCCGCTCCAATACGCCTAAGTCGGCTTTCTCGATAAGAGGCAGTTACTGGATCGCGAGGCGAATGCGTCAGAAAAGTCCGCATACTGCACCGATCGTGCGACCGGCATTTATAAAATGCACGACTACCACAACTTTCCTAATCGGACATGACATAACAGTATGTTTCCTAATC